>JAGWEN010001234.1:0-34914 GCA_018703685.1 Orius laevigatus
TTTGTCAGTGGGTTTTCGATATCCCCCAGAGGGGCTGGCCACTCCATTTTCGAATCCCCTTTTCGATTCAAATGAATGGACGTCCATCTTTCAAAGTGAGGGTTGAAATAAAAGATAGAAAACTCTCGTTTGGTGAAACGATTTTTTTATTTATCATTTTAAAATCAATTCTTAGTGCAAGCTTGATCAAAATCTTTTCATTTTCCAATATTTCAGGGTGGAGAAATGCAGCCAGGAATAATTTTCCATCCCACCTCTCCTATAGAGCCAATCAGATCATTGAATACTATAAACAGTATTAATGAAAGTTCTGATTGGTTTAATTTATTATGTTATTAGCTATTAATTAACGTGGATAAACCCAACATTTATAAAATATTTGGAGATTATTTTTGCATTATTTGAAAAATTACAATATATCCAAGTATTTAAAAAATGATGGGGAAAAATCCGTTCGGATGAGCGAGTTGAAAATGACAACCTTTCGATGAAAATTGAAATGGAATATCTTGAAAATACTCATTTTAGGGTTTAAACTCGCCAATCCGCTCGAAATTTGCACTTTTTGAATGAACTTGAGAAGGTGGACGTGTCGTGAAGTGAAAGTAATTGAAGTGTTTTATTGGTTTCAGGCAGGGATATCAGATGTTTGGAGAGACACTTTCATTCATAGCGACCAGGAGTGGACTCATAAGATGGCAGGAGCACTCTCCCAATGCGCAGACTGAACCGTATGAACGTTTTTTTCCATTTTGAAAAAGTCGGCCAAATTTGGCACTTTTCAGTTTTTGATCTCTAGCGCAAAAACAATGCATTTTAGCGACTTATCTACTAAGTAAAAAAATAAAGATTATTGAATTCTGCGTCTAATGAGCTTTTGAACGCCGAAATCGGTCAGCCGTTCAGGAGATATCGATGTTCAAAAATAACACCTTTTTTTAGGGACGGTTTTTTATAGTTTTTAATCGATATCTCCTGAACGGCTGTACCGATTTTGGCTTTCGCAATCTCATTAGACGCAAAATTTAATAATCTTTCTTTTTTTTCTTAGTGATTAAGTCGTTAAAATGCTTTGTTTTTGCGCTAGAGATCAAAAACTGAAAAAAGTTCCAAATTTGGCCGGTATTTGCAAAATGGCGGACATAGCAGGGGGATCCCGCAAACTTGGACGTAGAATACTCTAGATCATCAAATGATGCTTTTTTGGGGAAGGTTTTTGATAGCTTTTTGATAATTGAACATCGATATCTCCTGAACTGCTGGAGCGATTTTGGCTTTCCAAAGCTCATTAGGCGCAAAATTTAATAATCTTTCTTTTTTTACTTAGTAATTAAGTCGCTAAAATGCTTTGTTTTTGCGCTAGTGATCAAAATCTGAAAAAAGTTCCAAATTTGGCCGGTTTTTGCAAAATGGCGGACATAGCAGGGAAATCCAGCAAACATGGATTTAGTATACCCTAGATCATCAAATAATGCTTTTTTAGGGAAGGTTTTTGATAGCTTTTTGATAATTGAACATCGATATCTCCTGAACTGCTGGACCGATTTTAGCTTTCGCAAGCTCATTAGACGCAGAATTTAATAATCTTTCTTTTTTTACTTAGTAATTAAGTCGCTAAAATGCTTTGTTTTTGCGCTAGAGATCAAAAACAAAAAAAGTTCCAAATTTGGCCGGTTTTTGCAAAATGGCGGACATAGCAGGGGGATCCCGCAAACTTGGATTTAGAATACTCTAGATCATCAAATAATGCTTTTTTAGGGAAGGTTTTTGATAGCTTTTTGATAATTGAACATCGATATCTCCTGAACTGCTGGACCGATTTTGGCTTTCGCAAGCTCATTAGACGCAAAATTTAATAATCTTTCTTTTTTTACTTAGTGATTAAGTCGCTAAAATGCTTTGTTTTTGCGCTAGAGATCAAAAACTGAAAAAAGTTCCAAATTTGGCCGGTTTTCAAAATGGCGGACATAGCAGGGGGATAACGAAAACTTGGATTTAGAATACTCTAGATCATCAAATAATGCTTTTTTAGGGAAGGTTTTTGATAGCTTTTTGATAATTGAACATCGATATCTCCTGAACTGCTGGACCGATTTTGGCTTTCGAAAGCTCATTAGACGCAAAATTTAATAATCTTTCTTTTTTTACTTAGTAATTAAGTCGCTAAAATGCTTTGTTTTTGCGCTACAGATCAAAAACTGAAAAAAGTTCCAAATTAAATTTTGATAAGATTATTAAATTTTTCGTTTAATGTTCTTTCAAAAGCCAAAATCGGTTCAGCCGTTTAGAAGATATCGATGTTTAATTATCAAAAAGTTATGAAAAACCTTCCCAAAAAAAGGGTAATTTTTGAACATCAATATCTCCTGAAATCTTCCTTTTTTTACTTAGTGGTTAAGTCGCTAAAATGCATTATTTTGGAGCTAGAGATCAAAAAATGAAAAAAGCGCCAATTTTGGTTTTTTTTGATTATATCTCTGCTCCTTTAAAAAAAAATTGGTCATCTTTGAACATCAATATCTCCTGAACGGCTAAACCGATTTTGGCTTTCGAAAGCTCATTTGACGCAAAATTTAATAATCTTTCTTTTTTTACTTTGTGATTAAGTCGCTAAAATGCTTTGTTTTTGCGCTAGAGATCAAAAACTGAAAAAAGTTCCAAATTTGGCCGGCAAGGGGATCCCGCAAACTTGGATTTAGAATACCCTAGATCATAAAATAATGCACCTTTTGCCATTTTAAATAGTATATCTCTAGGATTAATGGGGATTTTTGATCCTAAACTTATTCGTCGTTTCATCGCCATGGTTTTAACTTCCTTAATATTGCTTTTTAGATTTTTCGCCGACGAAAATAGACTCTCGCTGGATGAAGTTTGGTTCAAAAGAGCTGTCGACCAACACACAGTCGAACCTGAAAGTTTCGTTTTTTCTGTACCGTTTGACGCTGGTAAGACAAAAATCCAAAAGAATTTGTCACATTTTGAAAAATTTTAAGGTTCCAATAGCAAAACACTTGTGACGGCAACGCATGCGATATTCCTCGAGCACAAAGGTCACAAAGCGCCCGCAGCGGTCGTCGGATTACAATTTCAACATGCTACGCTAGCTGCGCACTTTTTGAATGTTACATCAGCGGTAAGTTTTCCATCCAAAAATTTGACTTTTGATGTTTATAGTGCACGGGAAATGGCTGTAAGAAAACATGCGCTTCTGAAGAGCTTGACTGCTACGTTTTGGACAACAATGGATTTATAATTCTTTCCGAAAAATCTGAACATACTGGAATGTTTTTCGGACAAGCAGACGGTACAATAATGGATTCCCTCGTTCAGGACGGAATTTATAAAAAGGTGCCGGTTATGGATTACCAAGGCGCTTGTTCCGATTCAAAATCGCATTATAGCGACGCTTCCAAAAGAGCTGTAAGTTGAAATTTCCTATCCCCAGGGGGATGAGGCAAGGGGGCTCTTGTAGTGCATATATAACAAGAGGTTAAAAAATAAAAAAATCTTTTTTAGATGCCTTGGGAACCTCTTCATTGGATCATTCAAGGGTTGCTGACAAGAATGGCGTGGGTGATAACCCAAAGCCAAATTTATTCTTTCTTCCAGCCCTTCCCGGTATCAGCACAAGAAGAAGATGGTAATTTAATAAGCATATATAATATATATATAAATATATATATATATATATATATATATATATATATATATAGTATATATATATATATATATATATATATATATATATATATATATATATATATATATATATATATATAGATATATATATAGATATATATATACAGGGTGTTCGGAAATACATGGATAATTTTTGTGAGAGCGTTAAAAAGGCGTTGTATCAAAAAAAGTTAAATGTAAACCCCCCTTAATTTTAAACAAAGAATTGTTCGGTGTATTTAAAATTGCGTTCCGATATACAGGGTGCCCCGAACAGAACCTAACTTCGTTATTTCAAATGAGAACCCCTATTTTTGATTGCAGATTCGTAATCTACGCAAAATTTCAAGTTGATTTGACTAAATAGTTGCCACTTTTGACAACTTTTAAAAATGAAAAGTTTTAGTTTTATTTCGCCCTAAAATCCGTTAAAATTGACTTAAGAGGCCAAACTTTTTTTTAATTTTACTTGTTTTTTTCTGAAGATTCCAAATATTACAAATTAAAACATCTATGCCTTCTGTATCACGATATAGCGACACAAACTTCTTCATTTTAATGAGAATCCCAATTTTTATTTCAGAGATGAAAAGTAGAGCCTTTTTCAAGGACTTTTTCTTTTGGGCCGAAATCGCTATCTCCATTTTTGGAGGAGCTGTAGCGGCTTTCGTAGGTGAAGATGTCTATTGCTGAGCTTCATTAATAAACCTTTAATTAAATAATTAATTCGATAAAGGATAGTGGCTAGGAGCTTTCTAGGAGCAATATTAATGACAGAATTGAATATCTCGAGTTCGTAGGTGTCGCACCTACAAGAGCCGCTACAACTCCTCCAAAAATGGAGATAGCGATTTCGGCCCAAAAGAAAAAGTCCTTGAAAAAGGCTCTACTTTTCATCTCTGAAATGGGCATTAGGATTCTCATTAAAATGAAGAAGTTTGTGTCGCTATATCGTGATACAGAAGGCATAGATGTTTTAATTTGTAATATTTGGAATCTTCAGAAAAAAACAAGTAAAATTAAAAAAAAGTTTGGCCTCTTAAGTCAATTTTAACGGATTTTAGGGCGAAATAAAACTAAAACTTTTCATTTTTAAAAGTTGTCAAAAGTGGCAACTATTTAGTCAAATCAACTTGAAATTTTGCGTAGATTACGAATCTGCAATCAAAAATAGGGGTTCTCATTTGAAATAACGAAGTTAGGTTCTGTTCGGGGCACCCTGTATATCGGAACGCAATTTTAAATACACCGATCAATTCTTTGTTTAAAATTAAGGGGGGTTTACATTTAACTTTTTTTGATACAACGCCTTTTTAACGCTCTCACAAAAATTATCCATGTATTTCCGAACACCCTGTATATATATTATATATATTAGTATATATATATATATATATATTTTATTTTATTTTTTTATTTTTTTATTTTTTATTTTTTTTCAGTTCCAATTTATTCGGATTATGAAACGAACAACTTAGAATATGATGCGGGAGTCGAAATTGAAACGCCGCAGCTAATTCCGACGATGAAGCTTCCGGAAAAAACTTTGGATGTTGATGAGATACCGCAGGCGCCTCCTCAAGTTCCAGTCCCACCTGTGGTGACGCCAAGGCAGCCAGTGAATAGAACAACCAGCGCACGCCCCTGCACTAAGAAAGTCGATCTTTATGTCCTCCAGCCTGGAAGGTTAAACAACAGCGGACTCTTTAACCCACTTAAAGGGAAATTAACCAATTGCCACGTTACCGGTTGTGAGAGGTTAGCTTAACCTATAAACTTGATCCTACCTAACCTATAATTTACAGACCGTTCAGCGTACAGAAGATTCCTCATAGCAATTTGATATTGCTTGTTGTTGACACTCTTTGCCCATGTGGGAGTAAACAGTTGAGCATAACCGCTCATGAAGTCGGGACTGAAGATGGAGAAACTCATATTTGCCGGCCTAGCGAACAAGGATTTTACAGGAGGCGCCCGCCTAAGTGCATCAACTACCATCCTGAAGTAAGCAGGCTCCACACTTAATATTATATATATATCTTTTTATGGTCTTCCAAAAATATTTTGTGGTCAGATCCCCTAAATCCAACCGTTTTCGAGATATTTGAGTTTAAAGACAAAAAGTAACCTTAATCTTCAAACCTCCATATCTCAAGAACGGCTAGACCGATTTTCTCGGCAGACATCTTTTTGGAAAGCTCTTTTTACGCCCTTTCAAAAATATTGAGTGGTCAGATCCCCTAAATCCAACCGTTTTCGAGATATTTGAGTTTAAAGACAAAAAGTAACCTTAATCTTCAAACCTCCATATCTCAAGAACGGCTGGACCGATTTTCTCGGCAGAACCCTTTTTGGAAAGCTCTTTTTACGCCCTTTCAAAAATATTGAGTGGTCAGATCCCCTAAATCCAACCGTTTTCGAGATATTTGATTTTAAAGACAAAAAGTAACCTTAATCTTCAAACCTCCATATCTCAGGAACGGTAAGACCGATTTTCTCGGCAGAAACCTTTTTGGAAAGCTCTTTTTACGCCCTTTCAAAAATATTGAGTGGTCAGATCCCCTAAATCCAACCGTTTTCGAGATATTTGATTTTAAAGACAAAAAGTAACCTTAATCTTCAAACCTCCATATCTCAGGAACGGCTGGACCGATTTTCTCGAATGACCACTTTTTTGAAAGCTCTTTTTACGCCCTTTCAAAAATATTGAGTGGTCAGATCCCCTAAATCCAACCGTTTTCGAGATATTTGAGTTTAAAGACAAAAAGTAACCTTAATCTTCAAACCTCCATATCTCAGGAACGGCTCGACCGATTTTCTCGATTGACCACTTTTTGGAAAGCTCTTTTTATCGTCTTTCATATGTATATATATATTTTTTTTTCTCCTCCATTTTCTTAAAATTTACACAATTTTAGGAAATTGAGATCAAGCAATGCGGAAGAGGTGGAATCCTGACGTCATCCTCAGTCCTCTACTTGCTCCTCGTAGTCCTCTTGACAAACTACTCGTGATTATAAATTGAATTATTTTAACTTTTAAAATTTATTGTTAAAACGTTGCTAGAAATTAGGGTTGATAATGCTTTTTGTAAAGGTGATGCCTAATGGAGTTTTAGATATTTCATTTTCTTTCGCTGAAATCGTCGATTTCGAACATATCATTTGGATCTTGAAAACTTTAATTTTTTGCATATCTAAAGTGTGATTTTATTCATATCGGTAACATCAAAAAGGAAACTGAGTAAAAAAGCTATAATTAGTCTTAATGTTCGTGTATTGTAAATAAAATTGTGGATATTGTGGTTGTGGAAAACGTAATGCAATATATTTAAAAAAAAAATTATCGACCTCTATTTTCAACATACGTAAAAAATTGATAAGCCTTGGCTATCTGACATATCCTGAATGTGACAAAATTGTATCAAAATGAAATTTTTGAAAAAAATTGTGATTATTATTACTGGGATAAAACGAAATTTTTCTGTTTTTCTCTTTTTCTCGATCAAAATTTTATGAAAAAATTTGTAAATAATTTTTAAACATTTAATTGTTAATAATTTAGTAAATTGTTGCAGACAAATAACTAATTGACAATAATTTTCATAAATTTTTTCGTTTTGTTAATATTTTTAGAAGATTATTTTAAAGAATACCGATTCAGACCGTGGATATAAAAATGTGTTTTATGTGCACATAAAAAATTTAAAATCGCACAATTTGAGCCGAAAATAGCCAGTAGGAAAAATTACAGAAAAAGGCCTAATAAGAAAATTAGTACCTATAAGATTTTAAATTATATATCGACATTTAAAATGTGCACTAAAACACATTTACGCATCCCTTGTATATAATCAATGTCCAATTTTTTTATTTTTTGTTGTTATTTTTAATACATTTTAATCGTGTTGAAAATTTGTAAAATATTGTACTGAAAATTGTGAAAAAATAGGTAGTTGAAAATTTAATTTTTAAAAATTGCTAGTATAATGATTATGTAATATAAAAGGCTTAGTAGTCTTTGTTCCATATTCACAAAAGTCGATTTTCAAAGACTTTGTGATCAACGTTATTGTTTTATTCGAAAAATATTTATTACCTAACAATAATTGACATTTTTATGTATAATAAGTAAATAAAAAGACGGTAAATATAGAGCGGCAGACGACCATGTTTGGATCCTTTTTGAGTGTTTATCTGCTGAGCTGTATTTTGTTAACGTTTTAATAAAAAAAATACATAAAACAGTTACGAATTATCCTTCTCTCTTTACATAGATATCTTATTGCCTTATGAGGGGATATTCTAATAAGAGAACATATAGTCTGTTATTTGTATATATTGACATTTAAAATATCTACATTCATACTTCACTTTTGTATCTATTAAAAAAAAATTGTATACTAAAATGTGAGTATGTATGTATATAAATGACACTTATATAAAATGTAATTATTATACACTATGCAAAGCTTGAAAAGCTCTGCGGACTAAGTCTTCCATTTGTAAAAAGTTAAAAAAAAGAAATGAAAATTATATAAACTATGGAAAAAGGTGCATAATTACAGTAGTATTTGCTTATTAATATTTCTGGCGCCGGAGTTGTACTCTTTTATACTTTGTTTAGGTTGTTTCAAATATAGGTGCCAGTAGAAAAAACACAAACTTACCTCAATTGATTAATTTATTTCCTAGATATTACACTATCAAAATTAATAATTTTAAAAATTTATATAATAATTATACAATATGTATGAAAAATGTTTGTGCATTTTGTTATGTAATAAATATATATAAATTTATCGGATTTATTATATATCTTCCTATAGTTCAGTCTGAGATTTTATGGTTTTAAATGGTCCATTTGGGACATGCTTTTGAAGAGTGCCATTCCGGAACAACTTTTGCCAGCCGAAAAACCGCGACTTTTTTCAGTTTTTTGCTTTTAACTCGAAAACGGGACCTATTTTGTGGAAAACACTTAAGTACTTATTTAAAGAAGACCAAATTCTGCGTCGATCAAAAAAAAGTTTGCGAAAATCGGTCAAATAGACAAGTTTTTACAGGCGATTGAAAAAAAAAATCTGTTTTTCGCATATAACTCAAAAACGGGACCTATTTTGTAGAAAACACTTAAGTACTTATTTAAAGAAGACAAAATTCTGCGTCGATCAAAAAAAAGTTTGCGAAAATCGGTCAAATAGACAAGTTTTTACAGGCGATTGAAATCTGTTTTTCGCATATAACTCGAAAACCGGACCTATTTTGTAGAAAACACTTAAGTACTAATTTAAAGAAGACAAAATTCTGCGTCGATCAAAAAAAAGTTTGCGAAAATCGGTCAAATAGACAATTTTTTACAGGCGATTGAAAAAAAAAAAAAATCTGTTTTTCGCATATAACTCAAAAACGGGACCTATTTTGTAGAAAACACTGAAGTACTTATTTAAAGAAGACAAAATTCTACGTCGATCAAAAAAAATTTTGCGAAAATCGGTCAAATAGAAAAGTTTTTACAGGCGATTGAAAAAAAAAAAAATCTGTTTTTCGCATATAACTCGAAAACGGGACCTATTTTGTAGAAAACACTTAAGTACTTATTTAAAGAAGACAAAATTCTGCGTCGATCAAAAAAAAAGTTCGCTAAAATCGGTCAAATAGACAAGTTTGTAAAGTCGATTGAAAAAATAAAATTCAGTTTTTTGCTTTTAACTCGAAAACGGGACCTATTTTGTAGAAAACACTTAAGTACTTATTTAAAGAAGACAAAATTCTGCGTCGATCAAAAAAAAAGGTTTGCGAAAATCGGTCAAATAGACAAGTTTTTACAGGCGATTGAAAAAAAATAATCTGTTTTTCGCATATAACTCAAAAACGGGACCTATTTGGTAGAAAACACTTAAGTACTTATTTAAAGAAGACAAAATTCTGCGTCGATCAAAAAAAAGTTTGCGAAAATCGGTCAAATAGACAAGTTTTTACAGGCGATTGAAAAAAAAATCTGTTTTTTGCATATACATAACTCGAAAACGGGACCTATTTTGTGGAAAACACCCAAGTATTAATTTAAAGAAGACAAAATTCTGCGTCGATCAAAAAAAAATTTGCTAAAATCGGTCCAACAGACAAGTTTTTACAGGCGATCAAAAAATTTAATTTTTCCGATTTTTCAAAAAAATGATTTATTTTGTTAAAAAATGGTTCTGGATAAAAAAAAAATACACCATTGAATAATATATACTTTATTTTTATGAGGAAATGTAGATCTCTAAAAACATTAGCGATTCTCCTTAACTATATTAAGGTTTTCTATACTCATTAAGGAATGTGGATACATAATACATGTCGTTTAAAAAGAAATACTATCTGTAACATAACATAAATGAAAAAAGAAAATTTGTTACATAAAAATGTATTCAATACACATCATTATATCACAATATAATTAAAAAAGTCCATAGAAAAGAAAAAAAAAAGGCTTTACTGAGGCGGTTCCTCTCCACATTAGGAAAATCGGTTATCATCGGAGAAGGTTACAATCTTGATTTCCACTCGGGAGGCCTCGAATTAGTGGAGGGAGTGGCCACTTGTGTTTTGAACACAAAAAAGCTCAAGAAATTTGAAGAATCGATTTCATTGAAACAATTTTTTAAGTCATTGGACGGCATTATATACCAGACAAAAACGTGTGATCATATTTCAAAATATTACAAACACATAACAATAACAAAAATCAACTTGTTTACAATAAATGGCATCAACTTTGGTAAAAGATTCGTTATAATGGAAAAGATGGCTCCCAAATATCAAAAAATTGAATGTTCAGTCTAAGGCTGGATGTTTTTTTCGGCTATAAATCAACAACTTATAAAAATATAATTTCAGAGCAGATAAGATATTTACAAGAAAAAGAGGGCACTGAGTGCATGAAAGTGGAAAGAGAGTAGACTATAAAAATTTAACAACTGCCTTCTAGAACCCCAGGGTTTTAATTTTTCCTCTAAATTTTTAACCTTAAACAGCAATTTTTCAAAGTTTGCTATTTACACGGATAAAATATATCGACTTGACCAAAAATGAGACCAAACGGTAACTAAAAACGGATATTTACAGAATGTTTAATTCCGAAACGTCAAGCCATTTCACAAAAAGAAAATAAAATGAAATTTTGATTTAATTTTATGACTTATATACATAAATCTTTTCAGATCATGAATTATGAAAATATAATCTCTATTTAATACTTAAATTAAAAATGTATGCAATAAGACCAAAAAAATTAACGTTTTTATAATATAATGGATATAATAAAATAATAAAAATGTGGGATTTGAACTGAAAGTGCATTTTAATTTTAGGATACAATAGTAAATAATAAAAAAAAGCCTAATTATAACTAAGTTGAAGCGTTTAATATGAAAGCAGTAAAATGAAGACTAAAAGTCTGAAGTTGAGTGAATATATTTAAGGCCCATCACAGTGTATAATGTTAAGCTGTTGATGCTAGCAATCCAAAGTCGAAGGAGTAGAATATCGAAATTTTGTTTCCGCCTCAGTCCCATCGCAAATATATTTTCCTAAAATTCTCAGTTAATGTCAATCTAAAGGGCAAAAGAATGAACAAATAAAGTATTTTATTTCTCTGCAGGAATGTGTAGGGTCCATTAACCAAGGTTTGATGGAGAATTTTTTTGGTTTTTCGCCATTATCTCGAAAACCGTAGGTCGTAGGTGAAAAACCTTTAAGAACAAAATTAAAGCTTATTCAATTTGCTACAATTTTGAACTAAATAAATTTTTTGTAGGACCAAAAGTTTCTGAGCTACGGATAAAGAAACGAGATTTTCGATATTGAACTGTGAAGGTGGGAAAACTTAAAAAGTTTATATCGTTTTGTTTTTTCATTTACCATCACCCCAGCCTAATCGTTAATTGCTTTTTGAGAGTTGTTTTTTAAATAAAATTCAATTCTCTACAACTTTTACGAAATAAACTTTTTGATTAGATGAAGTTTTCCCTCTTTCAGAGGTCAAAATTGAAAATCCCGTTTTTTTGTCGCCTTGTAGCTCAGAAACGTTTGGTCCTACAAAAAATTTGTTTAGTTCAAAATTGTAGCAAATTGAATAAGCTTTAATTTTGTGCTTAAAACATTTTCTCCTACGACTTACGGTTTTCGAGATATTGGCAAAAAACCGAAAAAATTTGCTTTAAAACCGTTTTGCAGAGAAACTACCTTATTTTTTCATTTATTTCCCAATGTTTGAAAGTTAGCAAACCTGAGACGAACTGCCGTTTTACGAGGGAGATTCTATATCCGTGGCCGACGAGGTTGAAATCGATTCCTGAGAGGGTCGTACCTTCACAATTAAACTGCGCAGCGATCGTACTTGGTGTGCTAGGACCATTTGTGATCTCAAACCTTCCCCTTAAAGAGCCAACACCGTTCTTCTCACAATGCTGGCTCAGCTCCGTAAACTTCCACAAAGCCCTTTCATTCTCAGCAACCCTAAAAAATCCAATAATCCAGAAATCAATTTATCCAACAAACCATAAAGCTGGTGGTTTTGTCTGCACGTTGGTAACCCCTCCATCAACGGGTACGGCGACTGTGAGATTCAGAAGAGGCGAAGGTGATGCCATCGCATGCGAATTATATTTATAATCGATTTTTAAATCAGTCTGATTTGTTTCACATTTCCAATAAGCTACTAACTGAAATGGGGACGATTCAGCTCCGTTTTTCGTTTTGATCTAGAAATAAAATGAATGAAAAGAAATATCAAAAATAAACCAAACCTGGTATTTCAAAATGTCAACGTTGAAGTATGAAGCACTCGGATTTTGCTCCGCTTGTCTTTTTAGTAATGCAGTTAAGGCACTCATGTTGAAATCGAAAACGTTCTCTCGGTTTGAAGAGGGTGAAAAACTAGAAAGAAAATATATATATATATATATATATATATATATATATATATATATATATATATATATATATATATATATATAATATCCTTGCCGAGGCAATGGCCACATCTAAATATTAAAAGTTGATTATTAAAATGCTAACCTATTGATTAATTGCTTATTGGGCAGAATGTTGTCCAAATTGGTCGAATTGTGAAGCTTAAATGAGAGCTGCGCTGGACTAGGGTTGTTAGTCAGTATTGTGACGATGCCAGCAGGAAAAGAGACCATCATATCTCCGCATAATTTCACCTGGCATCTAAAAAAACAATTAATTTAATTTAAAAAAAAGAGAGTAGGTTACTTTTCTTCATCGGCTCCTTTGAAGTAGCAGTGGATTATTTCGTGGAATGCAACAGCTAAAGGGATGGTGTCTGCCATGCCGATTGTGAGAGGCGAAGGTCCTCTTGATGAGCCGATTCCGATCCCTGATGCTCTAAATTCGACACTGTCACCATGAGCGATTGATCCTGGTGGAGGAATCGGACTTCGAACACCTCCCTGGCAAAAAGTTAATTTTTTTCGTAATTTAAATTTGAAAACAAACTTCGCTTCTTCTTGAAGGCGGACGAGGAATGACGATATTTGATGCGGTCGGCGTAGAAGCTTGCCTTTTGGTCAAAGTGCCCGTCTGAATTTCTCCGACTTCAGAAAACAGATCGCCCAGGTCTGAAAAAAACTGAAACTTGCTACATCCAAGTTTAAAAAAAGTAATGACCTGCATAGCGATTTGAAGTGGAACTCATGATTGGTGGAGTCGGGCTTTGAAGAGGAGCGTACGGATGGTTTCCTGTAGGAGTCGACGCACTTGAGCCTGTCGGACTCGTCACTAAATTCACGTTTGCTAAATCGTTGCTCACTTTTCTGTAACATAATGACCTAATTACCTAAAATAATCCAAAGAGTGACACAAACCCTCCAATTTGCTGTGAAACGGATTGCGATCTCTTCATATGATTTCCTGAATTTGCATTGATTCTGCGAGTCTAAAAAACAAAAAAAAGAGGTTAAAAAAATGGCCATCCCTATCTATCATAACAAAGTAGGGCATTGTTATCACAATTATGATGTAAATTTTACGCTTGTGACCGCAATTATGCACCAATTACGCCTGCGACGGTGATTCCGTACCAATTACGCCTGTAACCGAAATTCAGTACGCATACGTCTGTAACCGCAGGTATGTACCAATATCGCCCATAACTACGATTCCATACCAATTACGCCTGTAACTACGATTCTGTACAGATTACGCCTGTAACCGCGATTCTGTACAAACTACGCCAGTAACCACAATTCTGTACAAATTACGAATGTAACCGTAATTCTGCAAGTAACCGCGTAAGTAATTCTGCACCAACTACGATTTTGTAATAACTACTCGTGTAACGGCGATTCTGCATCCATTACGCCTGTGACCGCGTTTCTGTGCCAATTACGCATGCAACCGTAGTTATGTGCCACTTACGCCTGCAACAGTAACTGTGTGCCAATTACGCCTTTAACTACGATTATGTACCGGTGCGATTATGTACCGATGCGACTATGTACTGCGCAAAAAATTACGCCTGAAACCCAAATTCCGTACCAATGACGCCCGCAACCGTGATTCTGTACCAATTAAGCCTGTAACCGAGATTCTGAACAAACTACGCCTGTGACCGCAATTCTGTACCAATTACGCCTGCGACGGTGATTCCGTACCAATTACGCCGGTAACCGTAATTCTGTACAGATTACGTCTGTAACCGCAGGTATGTACCAATATCGCCCGTAACTACAATTCCATACCAATTACGACTGTAACCATGATTCCGTACCAAATACGCCTGTTACCAAAATTCTGTACAAATTACGAATGTAACCGTAATTATGCAGCAATTATGCAAGTAACGGAGTAAGTAATTCTGCATCGACTACGATTTTGTAATAACTACTCGTGTAACTCTCTACCAATTGTGCATGTGACCGTGATTCTGTACCAATTAAGCCTGCAACTGTAATTATGTGCCAATTACGCCTGAAACGGTAATTATGTGCCAATTACGCCTGCAACCGTAACTGTGAGCCAATTACGCCTGTAACTGCGATTATGTACCACGCAAAAAATTGCGCCCGAAACCGAAATTCGGTCCAATGACGCCCCCAACCGTGATTCTGTACCAATTAAACCTGTAACCACAATTCTGTACAAATTACGAATGTAACAGTAATTATGCACCAATTATGGAAGTAACCGTGTAAGTAATTATGCACTAACTACGATTTTATAATAACTACTAGTGTAACCACGATTCTACATCCATTACGCCTGTAACCGCGATTCTGTACCAATTGCGCAGGTGACCGCGATTCTGTACCAATTAAGCCTGAAACTGCAATTATGTGCCAATTACGCCTGCAACCATAACTGTGTGCCAATTACGCCTGCAACGTTAATTATGTGCCAATTACGCCCAAAACCGAAATTCGTTACCAATGACGCCCGCAACCTTGATTCTGTACCAATTAAGCCTGTAACCAAGATTCTGAACAAACTATGCCTGTGACCGCACTTCTGTAACAATTACGCCTGCGACGGTTATTCCGAACCAATTACGCCTGTAACCGCAATTTTGTACAGATTACGTTTGTAACCGCAGGTATGTACCAATATCGCCCATAACTACGATTCCATACCAATTACGACTGTAACCGTGATTCCGTACCAATTACGCCTGTAACTACGATTCCGTACCAATTACGCCTGTAACTACGATTCTGTACAGATTACGCCTGTAACCGCGATTCTGTACAAACTACGCCTGTAACCACAATTCTGTACAATTTACAAATGTAACCGTAATTATGCACCAATTATGCAAGTAACCCCGTAAGTAATTCTGCACCGACTACAATTTTCCGATTACAATTTTGTAATAACTACTCGTGTAACCACGATTCTGCATCCATTACGCCTGTAACCGCGATTCTGTACCAATTACGCCTGCAACCATTACTGTGTGCCAATTACGCCTGCAACCGTAACTACGTGCCAATTACGCCTGTAACCGTAACTACGTGTCAATTACGCCTGTAACCGTAACTACGTGTCAATTACGCCTGTAACCGTAACTACGTGTCAATTACGCCTGTAAACGTAACTATGTGTCAATTATGCTTTTAACTGCGATTATGTATCAATTACGCCGGAAACCGAAATTCGGTAACAATGACGCCCGTAACCGCGATTCTGTACCAATTATGCCTGTAACCGCGATTCTGAACAAACTACGTCTGTAACCGCGATTCTGTACCAATTGCGCAGGTGACCGCGATTCTGTACCAATTGCGCAGGTGACCGCGATTCTGTACCAATTACGCCTGTAACCGCGATTCTGTACCAATTACGCCTGCAACCGTAACTACGTGCCAATTACGCCTGTAACCGTAACTACGTGTCAATTACGCCTGTAAACGTAACTATGTGTCAATTATGCTTTTAACTGCGATTATGTATCAATTATGCCTGTAACCGCGATTCTGAACAAACTACGCCTGTAACCGCAATTCTGTACCAATTAAGCCTGTAACCGCGATTCTGAACAAACTACGCCTGTAACCGCGATTCTGTACCAATGATGCCTGTAACCGCGATTCTGTACTAATTACTCCTGTAACCCTTATTTCAGAAAACTACGTGCGCTATCATTACTTCGACAAACACCATCATAATGACAACCAAGCTTGCAATTACGATTACGGCCAACACTAGTGTCCCCAAATTTAAAACAAAAAATTGATTTTGATTTTCAAGAAAAGATTGAAGGAAAATTTAGGTGAAGTGAAAATAATTGCTAACAGGCATTGCTCCTAATGGTGATAAAGAAAGATTCTCGACGGTCGCTCTCAATTCATCAACACTCGCACTCATCGGAGCAGCTCCATTGCTTAAAGGTTTTATTTCAACTCTTATTTTCTTTTCGGTTTCTTCATCTAGGAAAAACAAAAAGTTAAAATGGAACAACAATTTTGCGTTCGGGTACCAGAATCTGTGTCTGAACTTGAATAAAAACTGCTCCCTTTGTCCATTTCCCAGGATTCAACTTTAGGACGGACGCAATAACCTTCGTCGTCGACCTCCGGAGTTGGAGTTTTCGACTTGGGAACGTCTTCTTTTTCCTCGCTGAAAAGAAAAAAAGTAAATCGAACCTATTCCCTTCAAACTGTTTACTTGTCCGACTTTTCCTCTTTGTTGCTCGAATTGTCCGCGGAAGCGTCTTTCTTCTTTTTCCCTTTCTTCTCCTTCCTTTTATCCCGACGGCTTCTTAGAAACCCTAAGTTCACAGTCAAAAGTTAACATTCGACAGAGCAAACGAAAACGCCAAGAAAATATTCATAAAAAATAATGAAGAAAACAAAAATCTAGTACGAAAGAGCCAGTTTTCAGGGATTTAAATGAAGTTAAATAAAAGAGAAAAGCCAATTAAAAAGTTACATAGCTACAGATATATAAAAAGAAATTCATTTTTAAGCATTCAAAACAAACAAACCTAAAGTTTTTCAAAACATTTTAAAACTAAAATAAACGCAAAAACATAAGCACTTCAAAAAAATGGATTTTAAACTTTTCTGAATTTTTATGAGATATGTACAGGGTGTGGCAGGTATTTTGTTTCTCTGCGAGTGGTTTAAAGGCGAATTTTTTGTTTTTCAACAATATCTCGAAAACCGTAGGTCGTAGGCGAAAAAGTTATAAGTACAAAATTAAAGCTCATTAGATTTGCTACAATTTTGAAATAAACCAATTTTTTGTAGGACCAAACGTTTCTGAGCTACGAGGCGACACTGGATTTTAAATTTTGACCACTGAAGGAGGGAAAACTTCTCCTAATCAAAAAGTTTATTTCGTAAAAGTTGAAAGGTAATTAAATTCATGAAAACTTTTACGAAATAAACTTTTTGATTAGATCAAGTTCTCCCTCCTTCAGAGGTCAAAATTGAAAATCTCGTTTTTTTGTCGCCTCTTAGCTCAGATACGCTTGATCCTACAAAAAAATTGTTAAGTTCAAAATTGTAGCAAATTTAAAAATCGTTAATTTTGTCCTTTACATTTGTTCGCCTACAACCTACGGTTTTCGAGATATTGGCGAAAAACCAGGTCAATCAGGGGACCCTACACAGAAAAACAAAATATTTAATTTTTTTCATTTATTTGACCTATTCGGGATTGATTGGACAACGCTAATTTTCTAGAAAACTTGTCAAATTGATTTAAAAAAGAGGCTTTTATTTTCTTTCTACATAATACTCTTCATAATTTAATTTTCTATATAGAAACAGGGTATAAGTGATCCTAATCCCTGAAAATTAATTCAAACGAAGTGCATTCATAAAATTCTCAAGTGCAACTCAGAAAAGGAAAAATTGAAAAATACAATAAAACTTAATAAGAAGTAACTAGACCTGATGTCCAAGCAGAAATGCCTGTTGGTGAGGCGATTTCGCAGATATCTGTCAGCGTTAAAAAAAAAGAAAAACAAAAAAAAAAAGGCTCAGAGAAAGTATCTTCAAATACTTGACTTAATTCGTATAAATCTCTTATGTGTTTAACTCTTTCTTAGCTAGATTTACATGAAGGTTCAATAAAGGTTTCAGGAAAAATAATTATTTAATTTGAATTTTATAAGCTTAGGTGAGGATAGCTAAGGTTCTCAAGCGAAATAATTCCCTCACTTGTTTTTCAATCTTGAAATTTTCAGTTTGAAAAACAAGAGGGAGCTAGCAAGAAAAAGTTTTGCCACATAATTTGGTACATTTTAAGTACCGGATATCGATATTTTAAAATAATTATGTTGAAGACAAATTCAGTCCCGCCAAAGGAAAAAGGAAAGGGACGGATTGTGAAAAAAGGAGAAAAAGCGATGGAAATGAAACCTTTTTTCGACTGAATCAGCGAATACTCACTTGGTCGGTTAATGACAAAGCGGAACAGAATACGATTCTAAATTGAACGGTTATTTGTTTCTTTGCGACAAGAAACTTAAGGGAAAATTTTTTATTAGTTTTGTGCAATGCCCTAAGTATGAAAAGAATACCTTGGAAAGATCCTTCAATATTAGTTTGGAATTTTTTTTTTTTTTTTAATTTGGGACGACATGGTGACATTTGCGGTTAGTGTAGTTTTCCCCTGAAAATTGCCAAAAAACACATTTTGGGTGAAATCAAAAAATAAAAATTTTTAGCTCGAAAAAGTGAAGAAGGGTCCCCCCTTTGGTGAGGTCAAAAAAAAAAAAATGTTTTTCTTTCCCAAAAACGACCTCGGATTTTTGTTTTTCACACTAAAAATGGTCAAAAACCACATTTTGGGTGAAATCAAAAGTAAAAATTTTCAGGTCAAAAAAAGTAAACAAGGGTACCCCCTTTGGTGAGTAAAAAAAAAAGTTTTTATATCCCGAAAACACCTCAGTTTCTTGTTTTTTACCCTGAAAATGGTCAAAAATCACATTTTGGGTGAAATCAAAAAATGAAAATTTTCAGGTCAAAAAAGTAAAGAAGGGTACCCCCTTTGGTGAGTTAAAAAAAAAAAAGTTTTTGTTTACCAAAAACGACCTCGGATTCTTGTTTTTCACCCTAAAAATGGCCAAAAACCACATTTTGGGTGAAATCAAAAAATGAAAATTTTCAGGTCGAAAAAGTGAAGAAGGGTCCCCCCTTCTGTGAGATAAAAAAAAAGTTTTTATATCCCAAAAACGACCTCGGATTCTTGTTTTTCACCCTAAAAATGGTCAAAAACCACCAAAAGGGTCGAAAAAAATTTATCTAAAAAATGTCACCGGGGTCGCAAAAGTCACCATTCCAACAGGATTTGTCCGCAAATGACCCCATGGGACACCCATCTATTTTAAAATGTTAGTCAAAAGCCATGAAAAAGCGAAATAATACATTTACTAACTATGAATTCAGATTTTGGCAAGAATGATGACCTCTTCAAAAACATAATTAACAAGGAAAGATAAAAAAAATTAGGTGGAGCATGCAAATGAGGATGAAGGCATATAAAAAAGCAAGAAAAATGAGGTTTTTCCAAATAAAAACCATCTAAAAAGCATGGTTTTAGGCAAAAGGAATAACGGTGAGGAAAGAAAAAAATAAAAATTACATTTCGATCCTCTCAGAGGTTGTCGAGAGATAGTCGAAGTAGAATCTGCCGGTAGTGGGCTGGTCGGCGCCGATGTAGCCGAAGTAACCGGACTCTCTTTCCCTGCAACACATCACACGACACCTCTCACCACCAACCTTACACTCATCACCAAAAACTCAATCATTTCAAATAATCCCAACTAATTTACTCAAATTTGAGATTATTCAACACACGGCAGTTTGAAAGCAAAATTTTCTTTCATTTACTATCAAGAAATAAATTAGTTTAAAGCAGCAAAAACTATAAATCTCATTTACTACCTCAGAAAAAATCAATATTTAAGAACCAACTTTAGTTATTACTTCTGGAATAGATAATCGAAAAATTAAATTGCATGCAAAATAATAAAGAAATCAAAATCATGCACAATTTAAAAGAGATAACCACAAATAAGGTTTAAAAAATTGTTTTTAAAAATGTGTCAGAGCTTATACCAATGAGTCCCAAAATGCGAATTTTTCAAAATTGACGGACTTTTAAATTTTCGAAAAAGCATTTTTGAACTATAATAGAAGATTTTTTTACGAATTTTTTTAACTTTCCTTTTTTAACTTTAAAACCCATATAACTCCCGTTTTGTCAAAAATTTGCGTTTTGTTAAATATTTCAAATTATCTGCCAGAGTTTTGACGTTATGAAAAAAAGTATTGAAGTAAACCACCATTAATTTTGAGCGAGGAATCGATTGGGATCAATAACTTTTGGATTCGACTTACAGGGAGCTCTAGAAGGACCCTAACTTCGTTATTTTCAGTGCAAAACCCATTTTGGATGAAATCAAAAAATGAAAATTTTCAGGTCGAAAAAGTGAAAAAGGGTCCCCCCTTTGGTGAGGTCGAAAAAAAAAAAGTTTTTATATCCCAAAAACGACCTCGGATTCTTGTTTTTCACCCTAAAAATAGTCAAAAAAACACATTTTGGGTGAAATCAAAAAATGAAAATTTTCAGGTCAAAAAAGTGAAGAAGGGTCCCCCCCCCCCTTTGGTGAGGTCAAAAAAAAAAAAAATGTTTTTGTATCCCAAAAACGACCTCGGTTTCTTGTTTTTCACCCTAAAAATTGTCAAAAAAACACATTTTGGGTGAAATCAAAAAATGAAAACTTTCAGGTCGAAAAAGTGAAGAAAGGGTCCCCCCTTTGGTGAGGTCAAAAAATTTTTCTTTATAACCCAAAAACGAACTCAGATTCTTGTCTTTCACCCTAAAAATGGTCAAAAACCACATTTTGAGTCAAATCAAAAAATTAAAATGTTCAGGTCGAAAAAGTGAAGAAGGGTCCCCCCTTTGGTGAGGTAAAAAAAAAAAAAAGTGATTTTATATCCCAAAAACGACCTCGGATTCTTGATTTTCACCCTAAAAATAGTAAAAAAAAACACATTTTGGGTGAAATCAAAAAATGAAAATTTTCAGGTCGAAAAAGTGAAGAAGGGTCCCCCCTTTGGTGAGGTCGAAAAAAAAAAGTTTTTATATCAGAAAAACGACCTCGGATTCTTGTTTTTCATCCTAAAAATGGTCAAAAACCACATTTTGGGTGAAATCAAAAAATGAAAATTTTCAGGTCGAAAAAGTGAAGAAGGGTCCCCCCTTTGGTGAGGTCGAAAAATTTTTCTTTATAACCCAAAAACGAACTCAGATTCTTGTTTTTCACCCTAAAAATGGCCAAAAACCACATTTTGGGTGAAGTCAAAACTAAAAATTTTCAGGTCAAAAAAGTAAAGAACCCTTTGGTGAGTCAAAAAAAGAGTTTTTATATCCTTTCGATTTTTGATTCGACTTACAGGGAGCTCTAGAAGGACCCTAACTTCGTTATTTTCAGTGCGAAACTTATGTTTTGACAAAAGAAATCGATTCTACGCTTAATTTCCTTCAACTTTTACTTAGAACACTTTTTTCATAGGACCAATCGTTTGGACAGTATTCGTAACTCCGAAAAAAAAAAAAAAAAAAAACTTTATTAATTTAAAATTTAGGCTTGTCCGGAACCAACAGTCCGTCTATTTTCAAAAATTCTTGCTTGACTATTATAGAATCAAGGAATTTGACCTTTCCCATCACCTCAGTGATAAGAATTATTTGAAGTCTTCTCTTTTAAATTTAGAATCCAAATCATAAAGTAATCCCAAGGAAATTTCATACAGCAAGGATATAGGAAACATTTGGAAAGGAAAAATGAATGAAAAATGACCAAAATATCAGAACTCTGAATTTCCGCATATTGATTAATCGATGAGAAGAAAGATGCAGTGATGAGGTGGACCGGAAAACCAGTGAATGAGATGAATTCCTTCTCATAGGATAAAACATGCATTAAAATCCTCTCAACCTACCTTAATAGGTGCCATAAAATACCCAGAAGAAAATGTGGCAAGAATAAAAAATACATGATAAAGAAAATCCGTTGTCTAGATAAGAAAAAACCGTTTTTTTAGATAAAATATTGACAGCTTGATAATTCTAGAAAGAAACAACACCTTGGTTAGACTACTACGGTGATTTTTTTCTCCTAACGGTGATCCTAGCTTAAAAAATTACAACTTGTGATGATTTGTCATCCACAATGGTTGGAAAAGGTTGAGGGAGTACATACCCTGGGAGTTAGGCAAGAAGATATTGAGGAGTGAGGTTGCTCGGCGGGACTGCTTTGATTTGTCCCAAATACCAGAATTACCTTCCCGTTTGTTTGGAGGCTGGCTAGTGGATGTCGCTGATGTTGCCTGGTAGGGTTTGCTCGAATCTGAAGATGAGAAGACATCCAGAATCCCTTCCACTTCCAAAGAACCTTTAAAAATTTATGTTTTAAAATTCTATTTTTATTTCAAATTCAGTCTTGCCTGGTTTTTCAAGTCCGGTGTATTTGTTCAGAACGAATTGTTCAAGCAGTTTCTCCACAGTCATTTCCAAACATTGTCTTTTAAATTCAATATGAACCTGGAAAATTAAAAAATAATGAAGAATGCCAAAGCTTGTACTAAAAATTTCCAAAAAAATAAAAATAAAATGCAAATTTTTGAAAATCGACAGATAATTAATTTCCATGTAAAATGCACAAAATTAATAATAGTAATAATAATCACATCTATTTGTTTGTGAAATTCCAGAATAGAAAAGTTGGCCTATAAAAAGCCACCAATTATTCGTCAAAAACATCAAAATCAATATTTTAAGGCTATTTTTCATGAATAACCTTTTAAGGGACAACTTTTTCTCAAAATCCTCAAATTCGAAGTTTTAAGATCCAAATTTTTGTTAAAAAAAACCCTCAATATTGACATTTTTAAAGTCAAATTTTCGTCAAGAAAATTGAAAATTAAGGCTTTGAGAGTCAAATTGCAGTAAAAAAACCTCAAAATCAAGGGTTTAAAAAGCAAATTGCAGTCAAAAACCTTTTTCATCAAAAACCTCAAAATCGAAGTTTTAAGATCCAAATTTTTGTAAAAAACCTCAAAATCAACAATTTTTAAGAAAAAATTTTGTCAAAAAAAAATTCAAAGTTAAGGTTTTAGGAGACAATTTTTCGTCATAAACCTTAAAATCAACATTTTAAGGCTATTTTTCGTAAAAACAAAAACCTCAAAATCAAGGTTTTAAGAGCTCAATCTTCGTCAAAAATCTATAAAATCAACATTTTAAGGCTATTTCTCGTTAAAAAAGCCATTAAATTTTTCTTCAAAATAAGATTTTAAGAGCCAAATTTTTGTAAAACGTCAAAATCAAGGTATCAAGAGCCAAATTTTCGTCAAAAACCTTAAAACGATCGTTTTAAGCGACAATTTTTTATCAAAAACCTCAAAATCAAAGGTTTATGATCCAAATTTTTGTAAAAAAAAAAAACAAAAATCGACATTTTTTAAAGAAAAATTTTTGTCAAAAAAATTCAAAATTAAGGTTTAAGAGACAATTTTTCGTCATAAACCTCAAAATAAACATTTTAGGCTATTTTTCGTAAAAACAAAAACCTCAAAATCAAGGTTTTAAGAGCAGAATATTCGTCAAAAACCTATAAAACCAACATTTTAAGGTATTTCTCGTTAAAAAAGCCTTTAAATTTTTCCTCAAAATAAGATTTTAAGAGTCAAATGTTTGTAAAAAAACGTCAAAATTAAGGTTTTAAGAGACAATTTTTCGTCATAAACCTCAAAATCAACGTTTTAAGGCTATTTTTTGTAAAAACAAAAACCTAAAATTCAAGGTTTTAAGAGCTGAATATTCGTCAAAAACTTATAAAATCAACATTTTAAGGCTATTTCTCGTTAAAAAAGCCTTTAAATTTTTCCTCAAAATAATATTTTAAGAGCCAAATGTTTGTAAAAAATGTTAAAATCAAGGTTTTAAGAGTCAAATTTTCGTCAAAAAGTTCAAAATCGAGGTTTTAAGAGCTAAATTCGATATTCTGTTGATTTTCAAAAATTTATATTTAGACTTCCAGAGTGTTTCCATTACCTGTCCCATTAAGTCATGATTGTTTTCCACTAAATCAGCGTAGGTCATCAAAAAATCTTTCATCTGTTTGAGATGAATCTCTTCCACTTCTTGAAAATGCTGAAAAAATAAATAAATACAAAATAGACAATTCGAATGGATGGAAAGTTTTGACATTCGGATGGATGAAATTTTAAGTTGAAAATGTATAAAATCTAAACAAATTGTCAAAAAATTGTAGTTTTAAGAAAAATGAACCAGCCGATAGGTCTTTTAGACCTGGCTGGACTGTAAATATGTATATATTGAAGAAATAAAGAAAAATTATTTAAAAAAAAATTTAAAAAAAATTAAAAAAAAATTTTTAAAAAAAAATTTAAAAAAATTAAGAAAAAAAAATAAGAAAAAAATTAAGAAAAAAATTTAAAAAAAATTTAAAAAAAATTTAAAAAAATTTAAAAAAAATTAAAAAAAAATTAAAAAAAAATTTAAAAAAAAAAATTTAAAAAAAAATATATAGGTAAATATATTAGTTTTACTTTGCATGCTAAAGACATTTTCTTTTCAAACTCTTCTTTGACGACCGCATATTTTTCAACGAGGCTTTTATACTCGTCTTGAGCTTTGCGGAGTTTCTGTTCAGCCTTGTCAAGTTCACGCGGGGAAGCGCTTTCCTTTTTCAATTTGTCAAGTTCGACGCCTTTCTGCGTGTAAGAATCTCTCGCTTTTTGTAAAGTTAAAGAAGTCGCTTGAATAGCTTGAACTACTTCCAGGGTCCCGCCTTCTTCTTCTTTCACCTAAAACGGAATTAAGTTTTTAAAAAGTTTAAAACATGAGGCTGAAATGGCTCTAAGGGGGATCCGACATCAAAATTCTACCAAGTGTGCGAGAGAGGGAAGATGCCCAAAAGTAGTTTCCTCGTTTTGGGCACTAAAAATGGTCGGAAATTTTTTTTGAAAAGCGAGTTCTCATTCTTTTGGAAAACTACGTGCTGTTTAGGGAGCAGTTTTTCCGGAAAAATTTTCCTCGGGAAAATAGAAAATGCAATTTTCCACCAAAACTGAAATTTTGAAAAAACAGGTAGTCATCTTGTAGGTTTTGACGAGCTGATTCCAAATATGCTAATATTAAGAAGATCGGATGAATAGATTCGTCGGTATGAGTTTTTTAAGGATTAGATGCTGCGGGGTTCCGGGGAGTTAAATGAGGTGGGAGAAAAGATAAATAAACTTTTTCCTTTTCCCATGGCCAGGGTCCTTCAAACTGGTTTTTATTTCAAGAAACCATTTGCCTGCTTTATTTTCTACAATGTTATCTTTCTGTAATTTTAAATTTTTATCCTTTGCAGACTGACTTTTCTAAAATCTGACTTTTTGATAGTAAAAAAATCGAAAATCCAGGTTTTTTGTCGCCTCGTAGATCAGAAACGTTTGGTCCTACAAAAAATCTTAGTAGATCAAATTTTTAGCAAATTTAATAATCTTTAATTTTGTTTTTATGAAATTTTCTGAAATCTACGCATTTTGAGGATTTTGAAGAAAATTTGGGTTTTAAAAATGTAGGTTTTGAGGTTTTTGACAAAATAAATTGCACTTAAAACGTTAATTCCGAGGGTTTTTTAACAAAAAAAAAGGCTCTCAAAACTTTGATTTTGAGGTTTTCGAACGAAAATTTAGCTCTTAAAACTTTGATTTTGAGCATTTTGGACGAAAATTGGGCTTTTTGATATTGAGGTTTTTGTAGAAAATTTGGCTTTTAAAACCTTGATTTTGAGATTTTTGACGAAAAAAGGCTCTTAAAACATTTTGAGTTTTTTGGACGAAAATTGGGCTTTACAAATGTTGATTTTGAGGTTTTGGACGAAAATTTGGCTCTTAAAATTTTCGATTTTAAAGTTTTAGATGAACAACAACCTTTAAATCTGTTCAGAAAGCAAAGAAAACTAAATTTTTGGGGAATATTAAAAAGTTCAATTTGTAAAGTTCGATGACCTTGAAGGAGTAAGAGTGATGAGTCATCTTTGCTTCCCCACAATTTAACTCCCCTTCCCCGCAGCATCTAAGCCTTAAAAATCTTGTACCGACGAATCTATTCATCCGATTTTCTTAATATTAGCATATTTGAAATCAGCTCGTCAAAACCTACAAGATGACTACCTGTTTTTTCAAAATTTCAGTTTTGGTGGAAAATTGCATTTTCTATTTTCCCGAGGAAAATTTTTCCGGAAAAACTGCTCCCTAAACAGAACGTAGTTTTCCAAAAGAATGAGAACGCGCTTTTCAAAAAAAATTTCCGACAATTTTTAGTGCCCAAAACGAGGAAACTAATTTTGGGGGTGATAGTGCTGCGATCTCTTGAATGAGAAACAAACAATTCTGATGAGAGAATCCCCCTTAAATGGCAAAAAGCCTTTAAAAAAAAGAAAAGTTCAACGACATACGCTCTTATGCTTCCTGTGAAGCTCGTCAGCGTATTTTGCGACTTCTTTCATAAGGTCGCCGACTTTTTGGACCATCTGGAGATGGAGGGTCGCCAAACGTTCAGCAGTTGAGCGAAGAAGTGACCAGAGAGGAGCGAAAGTCCCTTGGGTACAGCTGCCGCTAGCTTGCTTCGCGAGTTTGCTAACCATTTTCCAGTTGTTCTCCTCAATGGAAGACCTTTAAAATTAGTGAAAAATGTTTTGTTGAAACTATGGATTTACCTTTCTCGCAAAAAGTCGACAAGTTCTTTGCTGGCGACGAGGCCATGTTTCATGTTGTGGTACAACACGTCAAAACCATTGTTCTTCTCCCCCTAAAATCAAATATTTTTTATAGAAAAATTTTTGAAATGTTTTGTTAATTTTTTTTTTTTTTTCTTCTTCTTCTTCTTCTTCAACTTTCTCAAAAGTTAAAAGAAAAATGAAATGAATTGAAGAATATCTTGCAAATTAAAAAAAAAAAAAAAAAGTTCCCGATAAAAAGTTTGAATTTAAAATAATAAGCATCAAATTTGATTCACAATTTAGGAGTGAATTCATGCCTTAACTTGTGAATTTTTTAAAGTTTACTAATAACGATGTTAATAATTGTAAATTCAAGAATAGATTACACCCCTTCAGACTGGTTTTGACCATTTGTGGACAGCATGGACCACTCTAGACTGGTTCGGACAAGTTTTTAAGCGATTTGGACCCCTCTAGTCTGGTTATTAACCCATCTAGACGTGTTTTTTCACCCCTCTAGATTGGTTTTTTTGACCCCTCTAGACTGTTTTTTTGTACCCCTCTAGGCTGATTTTTTATACCTCTAGACTGGTTTTTTACCACTCTAGACTGGTTGTTTTCCCATCTAGACTGTTTTTTTATCCCTCTAGACTGATTTTTTACCCATCTAGACTTGTTTTTTCACCCCTCTAGATTGGTTTTTTTACCCTTCTAGACTGGTTCTTTTCCATCTAGGCTCATTTTTTATACCTCTAGACTGGTTTCTTACCCCTCTAGACTGGTTGTTTTCCCATCTAGACTGTTTTTTTTTATTCCTCTAGATCGATTTTTTACCCATCTAGACTTGTTTTTTCACCCCTCTAGATTGGTTTTTTTTACCCATCTAGACTGGTTCTTTTCCATCTAGGCTGACTTTTTATTCCTCTAGACTTGTTTTTTGCCCCTCTAGACTGCTTGATTTCCCATCTAGACTGTTTTTTTTATCCCTCTAGACTGATTTTTTACCCATCTAGACTTGTTTTTTCACCCCTCTAGATTGTTTTTTTTTTTTACCCTTGTAGACTGTTGTTTTTTTACCCCTCTCGGCTGATTTTTTGATCCCTCTAGACTGGTTTTTTACCCCTCTAGACTGGTTGTTTTCCCATTTAGACAATTTTTTATCCCTCTAGACTGGTTTTTAACCCCACTAGATTCATTTTCACCCCTCTAGACTGTGTTGGGTCCCTCTAGACTTGTTATGACCCCTCTAGAATAGTTTGGACCCCTTCAAACTGGTTTCCACCATTAATTGTGGACAGCATTGGACCCCTCTAGATGGGTTTCGATCCATTTTCAAGTAGTTTGGACACCTCTAGATTTGTGTAGACCACTCTAGAATTTTTTCACACCTCTAGACTGGTGACTTCTCCCTCTAGATTTGTTTTCATCCCTCTAGACTGTGTTTTGCCCATCTAGACTTGTTTTGAACCACTCTAGACTTATATATTTGACCCCTCTAGAAAAGTTTAGATCCATTTAAACTGTAATTGACCATTTTAAGACAGCATTAGACCACTCTGGTATGGTTTGGACCCATTTTTAAGTGATTAGGACCCCTCTAGAATTTTTCAGAATTTCCTAGATAGGTTTTTTACCCCTCTAGACTGTGTTGGACCCCTCTAGACTGGTGATTTCTCCCTCTAGATTTGTTTCATCGTTCTAGATTGTGTTGGGCCCCTCTAGACTTGTTTAGACACATTTAGACTGTAATTGACCATTGTAAGACAGCACTAGACTCCTCTAGAATGGTTTGGGCCCATTTTCAAGGATTAGGACCCCTCTAGAATTTTTTAGACTTTTCTAGATAGGTTTTTTACCCCTCTAGACTGTGTTGGACCCCTCTAGACTGGTTAAGACCAATTTTCAAGCGATTTGGACCCATCTAGACTTGTTTAGACCACTCTAGACTGGTGATTTCTCCCTCTAGATTTGTTTTCATCCTTCTAGACTTTGTCGGGTCCCTATAGACTTGTTACGAACCACTCTAGACTAATATATTTGACCCCTCTAGAATTGTTTAGACCCATTTGGACTGTAATTGACCATTTTAAGACAGCATTGGACCCCTCTAGCATGGTTTGGACCCATTTTCAAGTAGTTTGGACACTTCTAGACTTGTGTAGACCACTCTAGACTTTTTGACCCCTCTAGACTGGTGACTTCTCCCTCTAGATTTGTTTTCATCCCTCTAGACTGTGTTTTGCCCATCTAGACTTGTTTTGAACCACTCTAGACTTATATATTTGACCCCTCTAGAAAAGTTTAGATCCATTTAAACTGTAATTGACCATTTTAAGACAGCATTAGACCACTCTGGAATGGTTTGGATCCATTTTTAAGTGATTAGGACCCCTCTAGAATTTTTCAGACTTTCCTAGATAGGTTTTTTACCCCTCTAGACTGGTGATTTCTCCCTCTAGATTTGTTTTCATCGTTCTAGATTGTGTTGGGCCCCTCTAGACTTGTTTTGAACCACTCTAGACTGTGTTTTGCCCCTCTAGATTTGTTTAGACACATTTAGACTGTAATTGACCATTGTAAGACAGCATTAGACTCCTCTAGAATGGTTTGGGCCCATTTTCAAGGATTAGGACCCCTCTAAAATTTTATAGACTTTCCTAGATAGGTTTTTTTACCCCTCTAGACTGTGTTGGACCCCTCTAGACTGGTTAAGACCAATTTTCAAGCGATTTGGACCCATCTAGACTTGTTTAGACCACTCTAGACTGGTGATTTCTCCCTCTAGATTTGTTTTCATCCTTCTAGACTTTGTTGGGTCCCTATAGACTTGTTACGAACCACTCTAGACTAATATATTTGACCCCTCTAGAATTGTTTAGACCCATTTGGACTGTAATTGACCATTTTAAGACAGCATTGGACCCCTCTAGCATGGTTTGGACCCATTTTCAAGTAGTTTGGACACTTCTAGACTTGTGTAGACCACTCTAGACTTTTTGACCCCTCTAGACTGGTGATTTCTCCCTCTAGATTTGTTTTCATCCCTCTAGACTGTGTTTTGCCCATCTAGACTTGTTTTGAACCACTCTAGACTTATATATTTGACCCCTCTAGAAAAGTTTAGATCCATTTAAACTGTAATTGACAATTTTAAGACAGCATTAGACCACTCTGGAATGGTTTGTACCCATTTTTAAGTGATTAGGACCCCTCTAGAATTTTTCAGACTTTCCTAGATAAGTTTTTACCCCTCTAGACTGTGTTGGACCACTCTAGACTGGTGATTTCTCCCTCTAGATTTGTTTTCATCGTTCTAGATTGTGTTGGGCCCCTCTAGACTGGTTTTGAACCACTCTAGACTGTGTTTTGCCCCTCTAGACTTGTTTAGAAACATTTAGACTGTAATTGACCATTTTAAGACAGCATCAGACCCCTCTAGAATGGTTTGGACCCATTTTCAAGTGATTAGGACCCCTCTAGAATTTTTTAGACTTTCCTAGATTGGTTTTTTACCCCTCTAGATTTGTTTTGACCCCTCTAGACTGGTTGAGACCCATTTTCAAGTGATTTGGACCCCTCTTGACTATTTTAGACCACTCTAGACTTTTTTGACCCCTCTAGACTTGTTTTTCCCCCTCTAGACTGTGTTAAACCACTCTAGAATAGTTTGGACCCCTTGGATGACAAAAAGTTGAAATCCCCACAATGAATGGACCATCATCTAAACACGATGCATCATTCTTATCTCACAACTCAGGGGATTAAGGCAATGGTGGCATTGGTCAACCAAAAACTTGATTCTATGTAATATTTGGGAAACAAGTTTTGTTTGACAATCTTCGTCTTTTTATAGTTTCGAGATAAAAGAGGGCGGATGGGATAGCGGAGATGGGCGAGGATCGATTGATAAAAATGATAACGGAGAGACGATTTAAGAGGGTCGAGGACGCTCCAATTAAACTCCATCAGTCATTAATTGAGAAACGGTCATTATTTCGAGAGGAAAAACGTGAATAAAGGAGAAAAATGAGAAGCGGACATGATTTTCGAACGGTCACGGGTCATGAAGCGAGTTGTTTTATGGAAGAGAAAAGACTTTTAGAGGAGGAAAAAAAGTTTTTAATTTTTTCGTGTCTTTTGAAATGTGGATACTGATGGAGAGAGGCTCACCCAAAAGTAATCCCTGAAGTCGACCGTCATTTTGAATGAGTTGGGCAAGCCGAAGGTGGGAACATAAAAGCCCGAGGATCCTTTTACTCGGGATCTTCAAGTTCGCACTCGTTTCTCTTTGAGGTTTTCTGGGACCTTTCGAGTTTTTGCGGCCGAGGGAGGAAACCGAACGAAGCCCGAAGAATCGAAATGGCCAAACGGAGGGGGACTCGCTGTCCGCACCGAAGGAAACTCGACTGGCCAATTCGAGTCGAGGTCGAGTAAACAATCGGACGGAGGTTCGATTTCCCCTCTCGACGAGTAAACCCGTTCCTATCCAAACTCCAGATGACGTCAAAACTCGGGTAGGATAGAATAGAATAAAATATTCATTTTTATGAAATAAAAAGGTTAACAATTAATTTTTTTTTTTAATTTATTTATTTAAAAAAGGTTAATAAATTATTTATTTATTTAAAAAACCAGTATAGCGGGGTAAAAAACTGTCTAGAGGAGTAAAAATCAGTCTAGATACGTAAAAAAAAACCAGTCTAGAGGGGTGAAAAACCATTTTCGATGCCTCTAGGCTGGTTTTTTACCCTTCTAGACTGTTTTTTACCCGTCTAGACTGGTTTTTTACCCCTCTAGACTGGTTGTTTTCCCAACTAGACTGGTTTTTTTAAATTTATTTATTAAAAAAGGTTAACTAATTATTTATTTATTTAAAAAAAGCAGTCTAGAGGGGTAAAAAAACCAGTCTAGAGGGGTGAAAAAACCAGTCTAGATGGGTAAAAAACCAGTCTAGAGGGGTAAAAAACTGTCTAGAGGAGTAAAAACCAGTCTAGGTACGTAAAAAAACCAGTCTAGAGGGGTGAAAAACCTTTTTTGATGACTCTAGGCTGGTTTTTTACCCATCTAGACTGGTTTTTTGACCCCTCTAGACTGTTTTTTACTCCTCTAGTTTGGTTTCTTCACCCCTCTAGACTGGTTTTTTCCCCTCTAGATTGGTTTTTTCACTCCTCTAGACTGTTTTGTTACCCCTCTAGACTGTTTTTTACCCGTCTAGACTGGTTTTTTACCCCTCTAGACTGGTTGCTTTCCCGTCAGACTGGTTTTTTACCCCTCTAGACTGTTTTTTTGCCCGTCTAGACTGGTTTTTTACCCCTCTAGACTGATTTTTTACCCATCTAGACTGGTTTTTACCCCTCTAGACTGGTTTTTACTCCTCTAGACTGGTTTTTTCACCCCTCTAGACTGTTTTTTTACCCCTCTAGTTTGGTTTTTTCACTCCTCTAGACTGTTTTTTTACTCCTCTAGACTGTTTTTTACCCCTCTTTACTGGTTTTTTACCCCTCTAGATTTGTTTCTTCACTCCTCTAGACTGTTTTTTACCCCTCTAGCCTTTTTTTTACATGTTAGACTGGTTTTTTACATGTTAGACTGATTTTTTACCCATCTAGACTGATTTTTTACCCATCTAGACTGGTTTTTTACCCCTCTTGACTGGTTTTTTACCCCTCTAGACTGATTTTTTACCCCTCTAGACTGGTTTTTACCCCTTTAGACTGGTTTTTACTCCTCTAGACTGGTTTTTTCAACCCTCCAGAATAGTTTTTTACCCCTCTAGTTTGGTTTTTTCACTCCTCTAGACTGTTTTTTTACTCCTCTAGACTGTTTTTTACCTGTCTAGACTGGTTTTTTTACCCCTCTAGACTGTTTTTTACCCTTCTAGACTGGTTTTTACCCCTCTAGACTGGTTTTTTACCAATCTAGATTGGTTTTTTCACTCCTCTAGACTGGTTTTTTACCCCTCTAGACTGATTTTTTTACCCATATAGACTGGTTTTTTACCCCTCTATACTGGTTTTTTACCCCTCTAGATTTGTTTTTTCACTCCTCTAGACTGTTTTTTTACCCCTCTAGACTGTTTTTTACATGATAGACTGGTTTTTTACCCCTCTAGACTGATTTTTTACCCATCTAGACTGATTTTTTACCCATCTAGACTGGTTTTTTACCCCTCTTGACTGGTTTTTTACCCCTCTAGACTGGTTTTTTACCCCTCTAGACTGGTTTTTACCCCTCTAGGCTGGCTTTTACACCTCTAGACTGGTTTTTACTCCTCTAGACTGGTTTTTTACCCCCTTAGACTGGGTTGTTACCCATCTAGACTGGTTTTTTCACCCCTCTAGACTGGTTTTTACTCCTCTAGATTGATTTTTTACTCCTCTAGGCTGATTTTTTTTTAATCCCTCTAGACTGGTTGTGAAAGTAGGTACTTAAGGAACTCTTATCTCAAAATTGTATCGTCGATGCGAAAGTTGCTATAAAAACTACTCATAACAAGGAAGTAAAATGTCCTCTCAACCAAATACCAATCTCGTTACATCAGAAAAATGACAGTCGTGCTTTATCCTTGATTAATGGTCTATCGGTTTTTGCTTCCTTTTTTTAATTTCATTTCATAAAAGCTAAATGCATCAGTTTTCAGGAAGTTAAACAATAGTCCACTATGATATTTAAAAGCCTTGTCATTTTGGCCATTTATTCCCAGGTAAGCAAATCATTTATCTTGTTTTGTACATTCTGGCTGCCCTGCCAATATCCTCAGGCAATTAAGAGAATGAAATTCAAGAATAGGAAAAGTATGAACATTTTATATAATTTTATTTTACACGAACTATTGAATTTACCAACAAATTTCATGTTCTGACCTGCTCACTTTTTAGGTTGCAGGGGTGGGGGGGACGATTACGTCACAACGCTCCCCTAAGTTTTCACTTGTTTTATTTTATATTCCTCACTAATGTTACTTTTTATGCACTCAGATGATATTTGGAGGCGAAATTTCGACTTCTAACACGAAAAGCATCGAAAGAATTGGAAAAATCACCGAGGAGAGGAAACCTTCGATAATTATCCATAATTATTACGAATTCGGGCAGTGTTTTTTAAATCCTCATGAAAATCGTGATGACAAAAAATTCTCCAAAACCAAACAAAGATCAGAAGAAAGCAGCCAAGAAATCCAAAAAAATGATGACGAACAAACTGAAACTCCTGAAGGAAAAATGTTACCTTTAAATGTTTTTGTTGATGGTAAAAAACTAAATAATGAAGGGTTTAAAGAACAGAACGGAAAGATGGGAAAAGAAGACAAAACAACAGTAAACCATTTCAACCTCATTTTGGACGATATAGCGAATAACATTGAGGAAATGAGAGTTTACGTCCCGGATGGAATAAGCGGCCCCTTCAGCAAATACTTTGACCGCCTAGAAGCCCACCAAGCCCGCCACGCTTACCAAAATGGCGTCGTCCGTCTAAGCAACGGAATTTTGATACCTCTCAAAACTGTCATCACCGTCGTCGACTTTTATAGCTGGCTCAAAAGGCAGACAGTTTCCACCTCAAATCCAAATAATCGAAAAGACTCGTACACTGGGCCAATTTATAATTTTAACGATTTTATCATGTATTTAGTCGATTATAAATTTGTTAATGTTTCACTCCCTAATTTACATCTTGTCCCTTTAATCGATTGTAAAAGATATTTGGATCAGCTTTCGCCAGATGCCAAAAAACGAGTCATTTTGGACATTTTAGGCTACGAAATGCCCCTCTACAGTTTTGAACAGTGCTTGAAGCTTCAATGTTAACAATGTTTTTGTTTCAAAAATCCGTAACGCGGATTTTCTTGAAAATTCGTTTAAATAAAGCACTAAAAAAACCACGTTTAAAAAAAAAAATTGTTAAATTTCATTGAGTAGAACGGGAGTTATTGGAGTTTAAAGTTTTTTTCCTTTATGTTGGGCCCAC
>JAGWEN010001235.1:0-34925 GCA_018703685.1 Orius laevigatus
AGATGGTGAGTGTGTTGGGTTGGTGAGGTAGAGGAAGGGAATGGGATATTTTGGGTTTTATGTGAACAGTTATTGGTTTTATGATATAAGAGGAAATAGATGTGGGGAAATGTGTTATTAGGTTGTGGATTGTGTGGGAAGGGTATTGTATCACATAGGATGAATAAGTACGGAGTGACACATGTATTTTTATAGTGTGGTTCCATGAAATATTTCAGAGTTGGGTTCACAGTTCGTATTTTCATTTTTTTGTGAAGCATTTTTCTCACAGATTCCTTAGCGTTCGGCTTCACTGCATTTCTATCCCTTTAGTCTCTGTCTGGCTTGGCGACACAACAATCAGTTGTTAAACCCCACTTCTGTTATAGCTATCTCCAACTCTTTCTTCGTTTTCACGACACAGATGGGGCGTACGACTTGGTTCTGACCTCTGTTTATCCTAATTTCCAATCTGCGTATATAATTTCCTCTTTTCGTCTTCCCTTACTGACAACGTTCTTAAATTAAAACATGATAGTCCTGCAGACTCATATGAGGGCTGCATGTGAGTGATAGGCCAAGGGAAGTCAATTTGGCGCAACAAACTTCCTTGTTTCGGGGTGTTTGGTCCAAGATAAGCATAGCTGTGAATGTATGCAATAAAACGTATAAACATAAACGTCAGACAAAAATTGAGGGGTCTTAATAGTCCATGAATGAAATCCCATTAACTGGAGAAGAAGGGCCCTTTAGCTGTTATATTCTGCTTAATAAAAATTCCAACCCGAGCGGGGGCCATCTTAAGTAATCGAACATTAACATCCATACTGGAGAAAGCCTACATCACCTGTGAAATCTGCGATAAAGCTTTTGATCACCCTCGCTCGCTCTACATCTTCGCCCCCGAGTTTTGTGTGTCTCCATATTCGGCCAGTCCATAGCTGCGATGTTTGCCAAAGAACGTTCACGAAAAAAGCTAAATCTAAAGCCCATATGGCATCCCCATACCGGAGAAAAGCCTTCAAGCTGTGAATTCTTCTGCGAGAAAGAAGTTTCATGCTAAACAACGCCAGCAAACCTTTCGGTACCCACAAGGCGAGCCGGCCATGTTTGAGAAAAAGCGAATTTACCTGCTCGTGTGCTCTAGCATACTTCAAGCATATACGGGCAGTGGTTTTAAAAATGCCAATCATGAGAATTCACCACCGGGGAAGAGCCCTATACAGCTGCCGAAGTGTGCGAAAAAGAAGTATTTACATTCAATACTCCTTTGTCAAGAGATCACATAGGCATCGGCAGCCATTCGGAGTCAAGTATAACTGGACTTTGCCAGAAAAACTTACTTAAGAAGCCTAAATCCCTTAACGGTTCATATGAGAACCCGATGGAGGAAGCCTTTAGCTGTAATTCTGCGACAAAAAGTACACGCAAGCTTCGACTTTACACTCTATAGTATCACATCAACAAACGTGGGCCGAATACTGGGGGGGGGGGGGGGGGGAGACGCATAACCGCACTTGAAAGTTTGCCCTTTGGGCTTTTGGAGATCCCCGAATCATTGGCGTCATCATAGTTTCTTTGGGACTCCTTCATATACAAAAACAGCATAGCTTTGTGTGATGTGTGTACGCGTCAAGCCTCCATAAAACGTTGATCATCAGCAGATAGTCTTAAGGTCCAATGACCATATCCTACTGGAAATCAGCCTTTAGCCTGTGAATTGTGCGATAAAAAGTTTAGGTCGTCCTGCACAGTCTTAAATATCAATATCAACACTCACAGTGGAGAAAAGCCGTATAGCCTGTAAAGTTTGCAAAAAAATCAATATGAAGTATCTCGTGCTCATCTGTATTATCCCAACAGTGTTCTTTCATCATTCGAACACAAAGTACTCGGCTGGCGACACGAATTGCAAAAAAAAATTTCTCCAAAGAGCCAAAAGCTCTTCGAATACAATAGACCCACTGCAAAAACCGGAAAGAGGCCTTTTAGCTGTTCCATGCCTGTAATAAGATGGCATCATCTTTGTCAGAACCTTTGTTGAACGCACAAAGCAGGTCCTCATTTTGAAAAACGGTTTATCGGTTGCTCGATGTGCAGGTCCCTCTTGGTGTGATCGGAAAAGCAATACTCAAAGATGGCGCGCCGCTAGTTTGAAGGCAGCACTCGTCCGAGTCCAGCTGCGAGCGGAGAGAAAGCCTTTCCGAATGCCAACTGTGCGCCACAGGAGAAGTCAAATATTGCCAGCATGCTGTCTTCGACGCACATGAAAAACCACATAGTGCCCGACAGAAACGTCACTGATGGTTTGTGTTGTCCAAGGATATAGCTTGTGATGGATGTGCAGTAAAACGTGTGTAGCTGTCCAGCCTATGCTGTCTTAAAGTCCCTTAGGATGAAAACACACAATGGAGAAAGCCCTTCAGCTTGGATACATTCTAGCACGAAAACTGTGTCAACCGTCCAGGCTGCCGCCAATCTTTATAAGTTTCATATTAACCATCCTACACTGAGAAAAGCCACTTGTTAGCTGTGAATCTGCCAAAAGGCTTGTTTGCAGATCCATCGCGTTGCGTCATCTTTGATGCGTCGCCCATAAGGAATGTCCACTTCAGGAAGAGTGCGACGTTTGACGTTGTAGCATTGCCAGCATGACGTTTTGCGACGAGAACAGAGCTAGGTCACTTAATGTAGCATATGAGCTATCATGAACAAGGAAAGGAAGACACATTCACTGTGGTGAATGGTGACATGTGAAGAATTTTACACTGTGACAGCCTCGTCTCTAAGGATCATCATGAAGATGATTCATAAGAACCGACTGAAAAGCCAGATAGCGGTAAAATCTGCTAAGAAAGAATCGTCTTTCTCGAATCCGCAGCGGTTTTGTGTGTCGCATAGCTTAGGCCTCTATGTGTAAAAGTGAAACTGGAGAGAGTCTTAAAGCACACCGCTGTGATTTTTGTGAGTAAAACCTTTTTGAATGAGAGAAGACTCGAGAGTCCAATGTTATGATGACGTTCATATACTGGAGGGAAGCCTGTTCGCATTGAGGTCGTGAACGTGTTGCGACAAGTGAGACTTTAGAAGCAAGATCTAGTCCTCTCAAGGGTCCATAGATAGATTCATTTAGGAATAAAAACCTCGTTTCACGTGGCACTGAAGGGGAGGACTGTTAAATCTGCCAAATAAGAATTTTAACCGATCCTTGCGGTGGTCTGAGAAAACCATGAGGTCACCGTTCTTGGCGCGCGAGGAAAACGATATCAATGCGGGGTGTTTGCAAATAAAAGATGGTATGGGCTGTTCGTGCGAAACTTGAAGAACCATTTCGGAAGCATTCTGAGAGAGAATTCCAGCCAAGCTGAGCATGTCATTCTGAAAGTAAGAACAAAAGCGCCTGAATGAATAGGAGCCTCTATACCGGTCTCGGTGACCGTGGTATGTATGACGTACATTTAACTCAAATATTTCTCAAATTGTAATCTTCATTTTTCCCGAAAGAGGTGGAAGAGAGCAACGTGCTTGGTGCTTCTTAGTTACCGGAGGGTTCAAGGCAACAACGCTTCAGGACTTGCAGACCAATGTAAAGATCGTAAATCGATTTTTGGATCAAAAACAAAAATATAGTTCAACACTAATAATAGAAAAATGACAAGAGAATTTTCTTATTTTAGATCAACCAAAAGCCTACGTAAGTCGGGAAAGAAAACATATTTTTTTATGGCAAGTGGTTGTTACAAAAAAAAATAAATTTTCTTCCGGGATGCACTAAGCGATAATATCTTAAATGGTCCGGAGTACAATTTTTAAAAAGACTAGAGATTATCACTAATTGTACCATAATACTGAAATCCACTTTTGGATTAGATTGTGCACAATAAAGTGATTGTCTAATATGAAAAAATACTTTAAAAATTAAGGGGCACACACAGTAGATATTGGCAATGCAAAGATAGCGAGCGGATGAGCTTACTGGGATCGGGTTTTTTTGATAAAAATGTAATATCGGACTGACTGGGAGATAACCATTTAGTATTTTTGGTAATGTCCACGCTCTAGCGCATCTGCATGTGCAAATGGGGCAATTTTGTACTCTTTTTTTAAAAAAATGGTTTTTGTAAATGTGAATTAAATTAGTAGGGGGATGTCTTTAGAGTAAGTGTTCCTTATTTTGGTAACGCGGAAAGACGTAGCCGGAGAATTGTCGACGAGGAAACAAACCCCCCCCCCCCCGTACGCTTCGTCCAAGCAATGCCTTTTCCTTTTCCAGATTCTCGTCAAAATTCGCTGGTTTATGGCGAACCATCATGTATCACTTGCTGCGGGTAAGTCGGGATCCCAACACTTTTCCAACAGTTAAACAAAAAAATCGGCTTCTACTTCCGCCGCTTTTAAAAGAAAACAAAAAATTTAGTTTTTGAATTTATACAGATTTTCACAGAAGGGTGGGACACATTAGAGGCCCACCATAGAGGTCTTAGAAAATCCCCCAAAAGCAATTTTTTTTTTAAACGTAACAATGTTGGATAAACTCCCCAGGATGGAAGGGGCCGCAGTTGCTCAAAATTTTTTCAATTAGATTTCCATTCCACATCGACTTTTCATCATGTCTTTAGGGGCCAAAGATCCTCGAGAAATTTTGTTGTAAGTCGAGGACAAGGTGACTTTTGAGTTGTTCTGCTAAAGATAAAATTAAAGATTCTGCCTTTTCAAAATGGACGCCGGGGGGCAAAAGCTTACTTGAGTGTTTTAAACTGGATTCGCGAGTGTCGGTGGGCGGTGATAGTTTTTTCCCGTCGTATGAACTTTCGCCTGCTTCAGCCATTACTTGTCGCTTATCTTTTGTGAGTGAGATCCGTCTTCGCCATCCGATTTTCGTGTCACCCATTGTCTTGGAAAAAAGTTTGAACGGGTCGCAGGGTCAAACCACGACTGCTGGCAGAGCCGTAAATCGTCTTTAGGAGCCTACAAAAAAATAATATATTTTTAATGTAGAACTATTTTGGGTGGTATAAATTTGTTAAAACCTTTGAAACAAAAAATGTATAGCTTTTCAACGGTATAAAGTTTGCACAAAAAAATTGTGTTTTTTCAATGATGCAGTCGTAGGTAGGGTGTTAAGTAAAAAATGACCTGTAATTTACCGACTTCAATTGGGCTTTGGAATTTCCCCTTTGTTCTAGTTTTTGTTTACGGGATAAAAATAGATTAATCTAGGTTATTAGGTAGGCAAGTACAAAAATAAAGGAATTGCTGGTGGTGATATTCATATTGAACCTAAACATCACACATGTTTTTCAATGAATAAAGAACCGTCAAACGGATCCAAAGTCGTGTGATCATCAGAACAGTGGTGACGTAGTGTTTGAGACGTGATTTAAGTTGGATCAGTGATTAACGTGCATAGAATTCAGGTTTTGCACTATAAAAACATCCATACGGATCGAAGAGGACTTGCGAGTAAGCCACCACGTTTTAGTCATGCCTTTGCCATAGATGCGTGTCGGTTGAATAGTCGGACCTATTTTGTTAAAACTTTTAAACTTTTTTTCATTTGAATTTTTAACATTTTCTTGGTCAATCATATTGGATGATTTGTCTTTATTAATCCATTAAAAATAAAAATAAGTCGTTTCGCTGGCTATAATAGTTGTAAAATTCTGAACCAAAGTTGTACTAAGAAAATTGGCCGACCTCGAATACGTCATATACTCAGTTTGCCAACTTAACAGGGAACCTGAAGCCCTACAGGTTTAATTGCAAAAAAAGGTCGCGAAACAGTTGATGCACACAGCTTGCCACCATCAACAGAGACCCCTACTTATTAACTGCACGTCCAGGTTTGACCAACATTACGACACAAAATCAAGAAGTGTGCCAATAACAACTTGAAACTTCATGGTTAGGCGGGTCTTAATAGTCCAACAGTACACAAAAAACACGGGAAATTGCTGGTTTATGTAAAATGCTTTACAAAAAAAAATCAGTTTTTGACAACTTAAGGTTATGCAAAAATAAGACGAAAAAGTAAAACATAGCCAATACAGATATTTGCATAAATTAAATCAAAATGAATGCCAACTAAACAGGGAACCTGAAAGCTACAGGTTTTATGGCAAAAAAAGGTCGCGAAACGTGAAGCATCAAGTGCTTCCAACTCAACAGAGACCAACCCCTCTGGATTACTGCAACTTTCAGTACACATTATGCCAACATTCGAATACGAGACAAAAAATCAGGTGGTCCAATACCAAACGTGAAACTTTATGTTTACTAACATTGCTTCATGTTTGGCACAAACTTAATACGTGATTATCGCGGTTCTATGTAAAATGCTTCACAATAAAAAATCAGTTTGCCAACATTAAAAGGTTTTGCAAAAGCCAAATAAGATAAAGACAAGACCCACACCCAACAAGAATATTTGAAAAATGAAAAACACGTAAAAAATTCAGGTTTACCAACATAACCTCGAGTTATTCGACAATCAACGAAAAACACATAACTCCCCAGAGGTGATAAATAGAGAAAAGAATTTTAATGGTTTGTATTGTATGGAGGAAAAATGGGTGAATTTTATAGGTTTAGAGGTGGGGATTTCGTTCACTTATTGAGACCTTAACAAGATGAATTAGAAAAAAAAAAAACAAATTCTAAATGAGAATTTTTGAATGAGTTTTCTATTAAAACTTTTCTGTTTACACCCAAGTCCTCACAACCCCCACCTAGATGATCACGAAACGTCAAACATAAAATGCTTATCCAAATGCCTCACCTCTGAAGATTCTGGGCATCGTTTCTATGACGCTCTGGATTTCCTGCTTCTCACGCCTCCATTCGGTTTATTCGATTTCCGACCGCCAAATTTTGAAAATTTCACGTAAATCGTCAAACGGGTGGAATGGAAAATGAAAAAGGTTGGATTTTCGAGAGGGTGACGTCGAAATTGAAGTGGAAGCGAAAGCGTTGTAGACGGGATTTTGAAGCTGCAGCGCGCATGCCGAACCCCACCTACCCACATCCATCCCATTTCTCAATTTTTTTCTCATTTCCTTTATTACCTAAAGGCCAAGATGATTTTTCACACACTACTCGATAACGATCTAATTAAACAATCCTATTAACTAATTAGGTACTTATAAGTACGACGATCGCCATTTTAACTTATTCATAATAAAATCATAATTCATGAGGATTGAATTTGCGAAGTTGGAAAGGGACCAAGGTGGGCGAGAAGGGTCAAAATGACCCTTGCCTTAAGTTGGGAATATTGGTGATATCGAGGTGCCTAGAGAGCATAGACCAGTGGTTCTTAAACTGAGGGGCGCGCGCCCTTAGGGGAGCGTAAGCTGTCCCCAGCCAAGCTCAAGATCAATATCCCTAAAAATTCGTGAAAAACCTCAAAATCGACGCAAAAGTCAACATTTATGAAGCCTAATTTTCGTTTAAAAAAAAAAAAAACCTCAAAATCAACATTTAAAAAGCCAAATTTTCGTCAAAAACCTCAAAATCAACATTTAAAAAGCCAAATTTTCGTCAAAAATTTCAAAACCAACATTTGCAAAGCCTAATTTTGGTAAAAAAAAAAAACCCTCGAAATCAACATTTGCAAAGCATAATTTTGGTCAAAAAAACCTCAAAATCAACATTTATAAAGCCAAATTTTCGTGAAAAACCTCAAAATCAACATTTGAAAAGCCTAATTTTGGTCAAAAATTCTCAAAATCAACATTTTAAAAGCCTAATTTTGGTCAAAAAAACCCTCAAAATTAACATTTATAAAGCCAAATTTTGGTCAAAAACCTCAAAATCAACATTTGTAAAGGCTAATTTTGGTCAAAAAACCTCGAAACCAACATTTTAAAGCCTAATTTTCGTCAAAAAACCTCAAAATCAACATTTAAAAAGCTCAATTTTCGTGAAAAACCTCAAAATCAACATTTTTAAAGCCTAATTTTGGTCAAACAACCTCGAAATCAACATTTATGATGCCTAATTTTCGTCAAAAAACCTCAAAATCAACATTTGTAAAGCCTAATTTAGGTCAAAAATCCTCGAAATCAACATTTATAAAGCCAAATTTTCGTGAAAAACCTCAAAATCAACATTTTTAAAGGCTAATTTTGATCCCAAAACCTCGAAATCAACATTTTTAAAGCCTAATCTTCGTAAAAAAAAACCTCAATATCATCATTTATAAAGCCAAATTTTCGTGAAAAACCTCAAAATCAACATTTGTAAAGCTCAATTTTGGTTTAAAATCGAAATCAGCATTTATGAAGCCTAATTTTCGTCCAAAAACCCTCAAAATCAACATTTATAAATGCCTAATTTTCGTCAAAAAACCTCAAAATCAACTTTAAATTGACAATTTTTCGTCAAAAACCTCCTAATCATAGTTATAAAAGCCAATTTTTTTTTTTGTCAAAAAACCTAAAAATCAACATTTATACCTAAATGCCTAATTTTCGTAAAAAACCTCAAAATCAACTTTAAATTGACAATTTTCCGTCAAAAACCTCCTAATCATGGTTATAAGAGCCAATTTTGTCAAAAAACCTCAAAATCAACGTTTTAAGTGCAATTTCTTTTCAAAAACCTCAAAATCAACATTTTAAAACCCAAATTTCCTTCAAAAACCTCAAAGTTAACTTTCAGAACATTATTTAGGGGGGGGGGGGAGCAAGGGTTTCCATTTGTTAAAAGGGGGGCGCACTGTAAAAAAGTTTGGGAACCTCTGGCATAGACAAAACATCGTGTGTTCATACATTTTTTGTGGCCAAAATTTTCTTTTATCTCGTCAAAGTCCACTAGTAAATGTATCTAATCTTTAGAAAAGATGTTAAGTTCCACAAATCTTTGTGGTCGAAAAATGGTCAAAGTCCTTCAAAAGAACTTGAAGTCCACTTTGTTTACGTCGGTGCTTTATAAGCAAATTCTGGTTGTGAAAATTAGAAGCTAAAAAGTTTTCGTAAATCGTGTGATTGCGTGTCTAAATACTGGTGGTGCGATTATGCTAGGAAAGGTTGTTGGAAGTATTGATTTTTCTCTTCAAAACTTGAAGAAAAGACGTCTTCAAAGTTTTGTCCTTCAAGTTATTAGCATTTTGTGTAAACAGAATAAAAAATGCTCGTTTTATTTTAGCGAAATGACTAATCGGCCTTTAACTTCTCCCCACCCTCTTTCAGGAGCCACGAGATCCGATAAATGATTAACTCGAAACACGCGATCCACGTGAAATTAGGAAGCGACGAATTCCGCCTAATTATTCAATAGTGCGGAAATTCCGAAGAAAAAACGCTTAAAATGGGAACTAAAATGTTAAAATCTCCAAAATTTTGAACCAAGGATTTAGGAAGCAGTGATAAAGCGCTTTTTAGATAAGAGATATGGACTTTGCCCTTTTTTCGACGAGAAGGGCAAATTTAATGAATCTTTCTAAGAAAAATACTCTTTAACCACTTCTTTTGGAGGACTTTGACCCCTTTTCAACCATAAAGAAGTCTAAATCACTAAAAGGGGCAAAGTCCCTGTAATGTTTGATCTCCTAAGAAGCAATGGCCAATGTAAAAGACCTTGGCTGAATAAGGCATATTTTAAAGATCTTTTTAAATAAAATGAGCTACTATAGTGATAAAGCGATCATTTTTAGATGAGATAGGTGGACTTTGACCCTTTTCCGGCGATCAAAATGCCCTTTTAGTGAACATGGTCCATCTTTCTATGAAAAATACTCTTTAACGTCTTTTGGAGGACTTTGATTCCTTAAAAAAAAAAAAAGTCTCAATCGCCCTACAATGTTGGATCACAGATCTAGAAAGCAATGGCGGCTTAAATTTTCGCGGCAAAGGCAAAAAGTGACTAAAAATGCCAAAAATTAAGGGAATTTCCCGCAAAAATACGCCTAAAAGAATTTTTTTCAAGTAATCGATTCTTTCAATCGATCCGCCATACAATTTTTCCAGATAAGTGTACAAAATCGCATTTTTGATCAAAATTCCAAAATTATTGCCATATTACAGTCAAATTTTAAATTTTAAGGTGATAAAGCAATAAAAATTAATATTATAAAGCTTATTTATAAATGATAAAATATCAACTAAACTAGTTACAAAAACGACCGCTTGTACGCTAGCGCCCGAAGTTTAAGCGGTCTCTACGGCGAAGCTCTATGGAAAACATGGCGTCACTGAAAATTATTGCATCAAAGATCGCAGCTCACACGCCGCTAAACTCATTTCTTATTTTAATTCCAAGTATGTATGCCTTTTAATGACAGTTTTTAATTTTTCAGTCATTCCTGTGTTAAAAATTCAAATTAACTCATTCGGAGAACTTTTTCTTTTTCTTTTTTCGAAGTCCCAACCCACGCCCACGTGGTGGGCGGCTTCGCCCATAGAATTTTCAATTTTTCAATTAAAATTTTTGTTCCACACGAAGAAACAAACAATATTTAATCAATTTATGGTTCGATTTACTAGTTTTAAGTGTAATAATATGTGATTATAAAAAAAACAAAAACAAACAATACATCTATCAACCCTGACCATGCTTCGTGCATGTTTGAGGGTTCCCAGGTTTGAAATTATGAACAAGATACTATCTTTTAACTTTTTATGTGTGTTTTCAAAGAGAAAAAGGCAAATTCGATTCTTTTTGGGGGACAATCCAAATTGTTGACTTTCTTTTCTAGTCTTCGCATCAACTTTAAGATTTCTTTGCAGTCAGATGGGGAGGGAGGCAGGAAAGGTTTGATTTATGGTTTAAATGTCCACCAGAATGTTACCTTTCCTGCCTTCCTCTTCTTTTGCAGTCTTCCCATCTACTTCAAAATTGCTTCGCAGTTGAAGAGGGGGAAATGGCATGAAAGTGGTTCTTGTTTGGTAGAATGAACTCCAAGGGACACCTTTCATGCCCTTTTCTTCTTTTCCAGTCTTCGCATCTAATCATCCTCAAGATTGAATTGCAGTTGAAGGGAGAAAAGCCATGAAAGGGTTTCTTTTTTGGTCAAATAAGTACCGCAAAGATCCCTTTCATGTATTCTCTTCTTTTACAGTCTTCCCATTGATAACTTTATATATGAAGAACGAGGGAGGCAGGAAAGGTCTGATTTATGGTTTGAATGTCCACCAGAATCCTCCCTTTTCTGCCTTTCTTTTCTTTTTTTCTGTCTTCTCTTTGCATCTACTTCAAGATTGCTTCGCAGTTGAAGAGGGGAAAAAAGCATGAAAGTGGTTCTTGTTTCGTTGAATGTACTCCAAGAACCTTCTTTCATGTCCTTTTCTTCTTTTTCAGTCTTCGCAGCGTTGATTTCTTCTCAGTCGAAGGGGGAGGGAGGCAGGAAAGGTTTGATTTATGGGTTGTCCTCCACAATCAACCCCTTTCTGCCTTTCTCTTCTTTCGCAGTCTTCACATCGACTTCAAGATTGCTTCGCAGTTGAAGAGGGGGAAATGGCATGAAAGTGGTTCTTGTTTGGTTGAATGAACTCCAAGGGAACACCTTTCATGTCCTTTTCTTCTTTCCCAGTCTTCGCATCTAATCATCCTCAAGATTGAATTGTAGTTGAAGGGAGAAAGGCCATGAAAGGGTTTCTTTTTTGGTCAAATTAGCACCATAAGGATCCTTTTCATGTCTTCTCTTTCCAATCTTCGCATCAAATTGTCCTCAAGATCCTCAAAATTAGCTATTCTCTCTGATACCAGGTGCCGCTTGTCAGCCGTCCTGGTTTTAATAGGAAAACAAAATTTCAAAAATACTTTAAACTGAATTTTATTACACATTCTGGTATATTTAAGACCAAATGTAAAAATACAATATCTATGTATAAATAACAAAAAATTAAACTTATAGATAATAATAACTTTATAAATGAAAAAACGCAATGATTAATAACTAAAGCAAATGCCGAAAGTTAGTTATTACAAATCAAATTTTTATACAACTGACTAATTTTAATCAGTCTAAGGTAAGATATAAAAATTTTCATGTTTTTTGATCCTTTCTGAACCTTCATCACAATATAAATATAAAATAAACAAAAACAAAAAAGCAATTGAATGAAAATGGAAGCAGTAATGGGCATAATGGTTACAAGATAACTTTTTCTGCAAATACCTTCTTTGTGGTTATAGTAGCATAACCTAGGTGTTATATAAGGTTTTTCAGAGAAAAATGTGGTTTTTATGCCCAAAACTGACTGGAAGGGTGTTTGGTCAAGTGTAAACGGTGAATATGCAAAACGGAAAAGTCTAATCGCTCCTTAACTACATCACAATTACGATTTTTATACATAAAATCTTTCGTCAATTATTTTTGAATTTGAATTCCCGGTGAAAGGAGTATTTTTAAAAAATTTATTTTTTTGAAGGAATGTTAGAGTTTAAAGCGGGCCAGCGATTATGCTCACCTTCATTGTATAGTAATAAACGGCGCGTGATAAAAAAAAGAACGCTAACAGATAGAAACCTGAAAAGAAATAAAAGAATTATTTTTGTGGAAAATAAGGTTATGATGAACAGGTTAGGATCTCCATGGTTGCAAGGCTGGCCAATCAGAGGCCTGGCTCATATTTCGGCCCAAGAGACCTTAACCTGAGGCAGTTTGGGGCTTAATAACAAAACTTTTCAATTAATTTGTAACCATGAAATCTTTGCTTACCTATGTATGAAGCGATTATCCATGGGTCGCTATTACTTGCAAGAGTGTATGTAAAATAAACCTCGAGAGATGTTAAAAAAGCTGTGACTAATGATAGGAGGAGGAAAATTTTCGCTCGGTTTAATGCGAACGAAGGTCCGACAGATGACCTGAAAAACGAATCGGATAATAAATTGAGAATGAAAAGAATGGCAAACTTACACTTTTTGACAATGTGGGCAACGTGCGAGAGCGTTTTTTAATGTGTTAAAAAGGAAGGTGTCGAGGCAATGGACGCACGTGACTTTGCACATTCCGGGTACGGTCGGGACTGGCGGCGTCAATGGCGACTGAGAGAGCTGGATTATACGTTTACAGTTCGCACGCGGACATGCGATTCTCTGCGCTGTACTTTTACATATGAGCAAACAATTGCATGGACATCGCACGTACTTTTTTCCCGCAGGAGGCTTCCTTATAGGCTAAAATAGAACAAAAAGTCAGGAACTTTAATGTAAAGTAGGGAAAAATGAGAGAAATTTTCGTGTAAAGTAGGAAAAAGAGGGAAATTTTAGTGTAAAGTAGGGAAAAGGGGGTAACTTTTGTGTAGAGTAGTGAAAATGAGAGAAAATTTAGTGTTAACTAGGAGAAAAGAGGAAAATTTCAGTGTAAAGTAGGGGGGAAAAAAGAGGGAAAATTTATTGTAAAGTAGGGGGAAAAGAGGGAAATTTTTGTGTGAAGTAGGGAAAAAAAAGAGGGAAACTTAAGTGTAAATTAGAAAAAAAGAGGGAAATTTTAGTGTGAAGTATGGGGAAAAGGGGAAGTTTTGTATGAAGTAGAGGAAAGAGGGAAATTTTTGTGTTAAGTAGGGAAAAGGGGGTAACTTTAGTGTAGAGTAGTGAAAATGAGAGAAAATTTAGGGTTAACTAGGAGAAAAGAGGAAAATTTCAGAGTAAAGTAGGGAAAAAAAAGAGGGAAACTTTATTGTTAAGTAGGGAGTGAGAAAGAGGGAAATTTTAGTGTAAAGTAGGGGAAAAGGGGGTAACTTTTTGTCAGTATGAAATTTTAGTAGTAGGAAAAGAGGGAAATTTTAGTGTAAAGTAGGGGAAAAGGGATTTTGTTTGTTGAGAAAGAGGGAAATTTTTGTGTAAAGTAGGGGAAAGAGGGAAATTTTCGTGTAAAGTAGGGAAAAAGGGGGTAACTTTAGTGTTAAGTAGGAGAAAAGAGGAAAATTTCGGTGCAAAGTAGGAAAAAGAGGGAAATTTTTGTGTTAAGTAGGAAAAAGAGGGAAATTTTTGTACAAAGTAGGGAAAAAGGGAAATTTTTGTGTTAAGTAGAGAAAAAAGAGGAAAATTTTCGTGTAAAGTATTAAAAAAAGGGGGGATTTTTGTGTAAAGTAGAGAAGAAAAAGAGGGCAACTTTAGTGTAAAGAAGTAGAAAAGAGGGAAATTTTAGTGTTAAGTAGGGAAAAAGAGGGTAACTTTAGTGTTAAGTAGGAGAAAAGAGGAAAATTTCAGTGTAAAGTAGGGGAAAAAAAGAGGGAAAATTTATTGTAAAGTAGGGGGAAATTTTCGTGTAAAGTAGGGAAAAAGAAGAAAATTTTGTGTTAAGGAGGAAAAAGAGGGAAATTTTTGTGTAAAGTAGGGAAAAAGAGGGTAACTTTAGTGTAGAGTAGTGAAAATGAGAGAAAATTTTGTGTTAAGAGGGAAATTTTTGTGTTAAGTAGGAAAAAAAGGGAAATTTTTGTGTGAAGTAGGGAAAAAGGGAAATTTTCGTGTTAAGTATTAAAAAGAGGGAAATTTTTGTGTAAAGTAGGGAAAAAAGACGAAAATTTTCGTGTAAAGTATTAAAAAAAGGGGGGGATTTTTGTGTAAAGTAGAGAAAAAGAGGGAAATTTTAATGTGAAGTATTGAAAAATAGGGAAATTTTAGTGTAAAGCAGGGAAAAAGCGGGCAACTTTAGTGTAAAGAAGTAGAAAAGAGGGAAATTTTAGTGTAAAGAAGCATAAAAGAGGGACATTTTAGTGTAAAGTAGGGAAAAAGAGGGTAACTTTAGTGTTGAGTAGGAGAAAGAGGAAAATTTCAGTGTAAAGTAGGCGGGGAAAAAAGAGGGAAATTTTTGTGTAAAGTAGGGGAAAGAGGGAAATTTTCGTGTAAAGTAGGGGAAATAGGGAAATTTTTGTGTTAAGTAGGGAAAAAGAAGAAAATTTTCTGATAAGTAGGAAAAAGAGGGAAATTTCTGTGTAAAGTAGGGAAAGAGGGAAATTTTTGTGTAAAGTAGGGAAAAAGAGGGAAATTATCGTACAGTGTAAAGCAGGAGAAAACAAAGTTAAAATTACAAAGTGTAAATAAGCTGATAAAAAAAGTGAAAGGGAGGGAAATTTTAGTGCAAAGGAGGGGAAAAACGATTCATTTTATCGCACGAAATCTAAAAATTTGGGCGCATCCTAAAAATAGGTCGCCACCCTTTCATATCCGCCCGTTTCCAAGATAACGATTAATTAAAGGGAAAAAATAATTTTCTTTTAGATTAAACATGGACTTATAAACATAGACGAAGATAATTGAAAGATAAAAGAAGTGTTATTTATAAATTTACCGTCGCTTCATTGCACTGGTTGCATTTGACGACATGCTGGTCGACACGTCCGGTCACGTCGATCAACTTCTGGCAGACTCGGCAGGTGACCGAAGGGCCGTTTGACTGAGCCGAATATGGCGGAGGTAACTCATCCTCGCCGAGCGCCGTTCCATTTTGATTGTCTGCATCTGAAAAATTTCAATTTTATCATCCCTATTGCATGTTTAGGTGATTTCTCGTAAATCTTTGGGCCTAATCTGGCAACACTGCAATCCAACAAAGTTGGGCCTTTGACAGGGTTGCCAGTTTTGGTGATTTATTGCAAATTAGGCTACTTTGTTGGGCCTAATCTGGCAACAATGCAATCCAACAAAGTTGGCCTTATGACTTTGTTGCCATTTTTGAAGATTTATTGCAAATTGGGCTACCTTGTTGGGCATAATATGGCAACAATGCAATCCCACAAAGTTGGCCAATTAACTTGGTTGCCATTTTGGTCTATTTATTTCAAATTTTTTACTTTGTTGGGCCTAATCTGGCAACAATGCAATCCAACAAAGTTGGCCTTTTGACTTTGTTGCCATTTTGGTCTATTTATCTCAAATTTTGCTACTTTGTTGGGCCTAATCTGGCAACAATGCAATCCAACAAAGTTGGGCTTTTGACCGTGTTGCCATTTTGGGCTATTAAACACGAATTGGGTTTCTTTTGGGAGCTTAATCTGGCAACAATGCAATCCAACAAAGTTTGGCCTTTGACAGGGTTGCCAGTTTTGGTGATTTATTGCAAATTGGGCTACTTTGTTGGGCCTAATCTGGCAACAATGCAATCCAACAAAGTTGGCCTTATGACTTTGTTGTCATTTTTTATGATTTATTGCAAATTGGGCTACTTTGTTGGGGCCTAATCTGGCAACACTGCAATCTCACAAAGTTGGCCTTTTGACTTTGTTGGGCCTAATCTGGCAACAATACAATCACACAAAGTTGACCTTTCGACTTTGTTGCAATATTGCCTTTTGGTTTATTTATCTCAAAGTTTGCTTCTTTGTTGGGCCTAATCTGGCAACACTGTAATCCAACAAAGTTGGCCTTATGACTTTGTTGACATTTTGGTTTAATTATCTTGAATTTTGCGACTTTTTAAGGCCTAATCTGGCAACAATGCAATCCAACAAAGTTGGCCATATGACTTTGTTGCCATTTTTGGATGATTTATTGAAAATTGGGCTAGTTTGTTGGGCCTAATCTGGCAACAATACAATCACACAAAGTTGGACTTTTGACTTTGTTGCCATTTTGGTCTATTTATCTCAAATTTCGCTACTTTGTTGGGCCTAATCTGGCAACACTGCAATCCCACAAAGTTGGACTTTTGACTTTGTTGCCATTGGGTCTATTTATCTCAAGTTTGGCTACTTTGTTGGGCCTAATCTGGCAACACTGCAATCCCACAAAGTTGGACTTTTGACTTTGTTGCCATTGGGTCTATTTATCTCAAGTTTGGCTACTTTGTTGGGCCTAATCTGGCAACACTGCAATCCCACAAAGTTGGACTTTTGACTTTGTTGCCATTGGGTCTATTTATCTCAAATTTCGCTACTTTGTTGGGCCTAATCTGGCAACACTGCAAAGTTGGGCTTTTGACAGTGTTGCCATTTTGGACGACTTATGGCAAGTTGGTTTACTTTTGCGGGCCTTATCAGGCAACACTTTTATCATATTAATCTGCCAATACTTTTGTGTTTATGAGTATTCTTTTAGAAGGGCTAATAAGTAAGTTTGACATTTCCTTGTCAATCTTTCTGATAACTCTTATCACGCACCAAAAACGATAAAACAAGGAAACGAAGAAAACGATTCAAAAAGAATTTTATGGACGCAATTCATGTCAAAACAAAGACTCTTTGAATTTTGGATGACTCATAGAAGACATTATTGTTTCGAAATGCCAAATTGAAGCCAAGTCATGGCTTTTGTACGTCAAAAGACATTTTCACACATTCCCAATACAAATCTTCGCCATTCGGTATTCTTTTTGTTGATAAATACGGGCCTGAAATACGTTTATGTAATCGCTAAATCAATGAAAGGGAGGGGGTGTCGGAAATATTAATTTGTAAGGCACAAAAGAAAACAAGAAAACGGTCTTAAAATGAAGGAAATTGTTCTTTATTTACCCCAGAATTCGTTCTGTTCCGAAGCCCCGTTGTTCACGTATGTGTTATTGTATGATTTATCGTCTAAAAGTGGTCTTTTCTCCTCTTCACTCATTGTTAGACTTGACTCTGGTCTCAGCACATCTGATAAAATGAACTACAAATTTGTGTTGGCTATACTGCTAATCTCGGCAACAGTGTTGACATAAATTGAAATCTTGGAGGGGCCACCTTCATGTGTTGGCAGCACTGAACTTATTTTTAATGAATAACTTTTATAAATTTAGAACTTAAACCGATTCTAAACGGTTTTTTAAGTTTTAAGGCATTAAAGGTTTGATTCCACTATCAGTCTAAATTAAGGAGGGGCCCCTTTGTAAATTTTGATTTATGTTGGACACACTGATCAAAATTGGCGAACTTTATGTTTGGCACCCTGATGAAAGTTTGCTTGCAGTCCGTTACTAATTAGGATACGCCAGATTAAAAAAGACATTTTGGTGACGCTGACCAATAAAAAGCATCTTTAATTACTCTGAATCGTTTTGAGGCATACTAAATTGTACAAGAATCACTAAATATGTCGTTGCTGCAGCAATTACCTGTAACAAAAAAAAATTCTCTAATTTATTTGTAAAATATGATCTAAATTGAATAACCACTTGAGCTGCCATGGTAACTAATAAAAACCATGGTTACCAAACAACGGTGGGGTCTTACCGATGTTACAAAGGCGTTGCTAAGCATAAAAAATCCGCAGACTGAAAACTCGAACGTTTGCTTTTTCATCAAATAAAGAGTCAACTTAGGCTTTAAAAAAACAATAATTAGCACAAACACCTTGGGTACCCTTACATTTTTACATTGATATCTTCCCTCTTGTATCATTTGAAAAAATTCAAAATTAACATGCTCAACCTAAAAATGGCGATTAAACGACAAAACCACCTACCTTCCTAGATAAAGAATCACATCTTTTTGCCATAAATACAAGTTTAAAACATTGCCATATTACATTCAAAACGGTCGATATTACTAACATCGGAAGGTACAACTCGTGCGATATATCCCAAAGGACGTTAAACGAGAAAAGCAAAATTTCATCCAAAGTGTGAACCGATATTAACAATATTTGTATTTTAAAAATCCGATTTATGTTCATATAAGTAGTTTTAATATTGCACATTTTGATAAGAAACGAACTATCTTTTTTATCAGGGATACTTCGTTCTAAACATTTCATTACGGATAAAAATTGTAAAATTATGAGGTACATGGATAATTCTGAAGTGATAGATGAGAATTTCGAGACAGAGCTCTTCATATTTGAATATCCAAGAGGGTTGCAAAAGGGAAAAATTATGGTCCATGTAATACCAAAAAAAGCTTCAATGTTGCAGTATAAAGTCGCACATTTGGAATAATTATTTAAATTTGTTTTTATTTTATTTAAATGGATATAGAAGCAGATCCAGGGAAGGTTGAGCCTAAGGAGTGACATCATCCGCCTTCCCCAGTTCTTGTAAAATGCGTTCGGGTACAAAAATAATGAATAAACTGAATACGGAATGGTGACGACGAAATAAAATGTTAAAATTGATAAAGAATAAATTAACCATTTTCGAGAAAAAATGAATTTGGAATCGAACGGAAAAAGGCCAAAAATTCGGTAAAATTTGAATAAACGATTCGCCATTGGAAGCCGAAGTCTATTAGAAGACTGGCAATTTTTTATAATAAGGGTATTAGAAAATAAAATCTACCTAATAGACATGAATAATAAATGGGTAATATCTTTAATGGACGTTGACGATAAATGTTTGGTTATCATGGAAATGAAATACCAGAATAAATAGAATTATTTCATGAAATTGGGAGGCAATATTGATAGAAGTTTTTCAAAAAGCGATAGGAGGAGGGGAAGGGTGAGGGAGGTGATAGGATAGAGGAGAGTGAGGGAGGTGATAGGATGGGGAGGAGGGTTAGGGAGGTGATAGGATGGGGAGGAGGGTTAGGGAGGTGATAGGATGGGGAGGAGGGTTAGGGAGGTGATAGGATGGGGAGGAGGGTTAGGGAGGTGATAGGATGGGGAGGAGGGTTAGGGAGGTGATAGGATGGGGAGGAGGGTTAGGGAGGTGATAGGATGGGGAGGAGGGTTAGGGAGGTGATAGGATGGGGAGGAGGGTTAGGGAGGTGATAGGATGGGGAGGAGGGTTAGGGAGGTGATAGGAGTAGGAGGACGAGGAGAGTCAGGGAGGTGATAGGAGTAGGAGGACGAGGAGAGTCAGGGAGGTGATAGGAGTAGGAGGACGAGGAGAGTCAGGGAGGTGATAGGAGTAGGAGGACGAGGAGAGTCAGGGAGGTGATAGGAGTAGGAGGACGAGGAGAGTGAGGGAGGTGATATGAGGAGGCGGAGGAGAGTCAGGGAGGTGATAGGAGGAGGAGGAGAGTGAGGGAGGTGATAGGAGGACGACGAGGAGAGTGAGGGAGGTGATAGGAGGAGGACGAGTTAAGTGAGGGAGGTGATAGGAGGAGGAGGAGAGTGAGGGAAGTGATAGGAGGAGGACGAGTTGAGTGAGGGAGGTGATAGGAGGAGGAGGAGAGTGAGAGAAGTGATAGGAGGAGAGCCAGAGAGGTGATAGGAGAATGGTCAGGGAAGTGGTAGGAGGACGAGGGAGTTGATAGGAGGTGGAGGACAAAGAGAGTCAGAGAGGTGATACGAGGAGGGTCAAGGAGGTGATAGGATGGGAAGGAGGGTGATGATTAGTGATAGGAGAACGGCCAGGGAGGTTATATGAGTAGGAGAGCCAAGAAGGTGATAGGAAGAGGGTCAGGGAGGTGATAGGATGGGGGAGGAGGGTCAGGGAGGTGAGGATCGTTGATAAATGGATGCTGGGGGGGGTACAAGGGAGGTTTTCTTTCAAAAGATTTGAGGATAGAGCCACAAAAAATAGATTTAAACCAAAAATAGATTATTATTAAACAGATATTGTTTTAAAAAAGTTAAAACCACTATTCGAAGTGCTTATGATCATCCCTGGTATCTGCTTATGCCAATGTAACTCTTTGATTTCTTTCTGTCCTTGATGTATGAATAAAAGTTGAGGTGGAAGATCCTAAAAAAGCACATAAATAGCTGATACTTAAAAATTTGATTTTATACTTTAATATCTTCTTCTTTGGATGAATCATCACGTTCTACAGCGAGATCCCAAAGGGTTATTTGATCATCAGCACCGCCGGCTGCGAAAACTGAAGCTTCCTCAGGCATCCATTCAATCGTAGTGACGGAATCTGTATGATGTTTCAAGGTTGCGATCGCACTTCCCGATTTAAATTGCCGCAAATCCCAAACATGGACGTATCCATCATCGCCACCGGAGACAATCAACGGCTCTTTTTTATTCCAAGATATGACATTCACATCAGAAGTATGAGCGTTTTCGACGGATAGCTTACAAGCATTTGAAGATTCTTCTCGTGTATCCCAAATTCTTATACTGCGAACAAAAAAATAATTAAAAATACAAAAATTTGAATCTTACGATCGATCGACTGAACAAGATGCGAGAACAAAAGGCTCATTGGGTGACCATTGCAGATCTTCAATGGAATCTTCATGTCCGACTAATGAGTGTTTGTTTATGGACCATCCGTCCTCTCTGGGTGTCCAAATATGAAGATTGCTTTTGCAGTCTCCTGTAGCCAAGACGCCAGGTTGGGTAGGACACCAGTCTATCCCATAGCCTTCAGAACGATGCCCGTTGAAGACATAAAGTGGCTTAATTGGATCTCCAACTCCTTTTTTCTTGTTTTTCTGATTCAACGGATTTGTAGGATCGATCAGGCATTGAAGTTGAGCACTTATATCGACAATGGTTACTTTTCCGATTTCTGACCAAACACCTGCTATAACTTGACCATCGATTGTGGTCGCTCTGATGCGATTGACACAACCGTGATGTTTGATAAGTTGAGTCTTCATGTGTGGTTCGTCGTTTTTGACGATTTTTAAACCGTCTTCGTCTTCAGATTCGCTTTCCGATGATTCATCATCTTCAGTTTTTAACGTTTTTACTAAATTCTCAACTTTCATGACGATCAGATTGTTCCCATTGGCTCTCTCTGCTTGAGTCCCTCCAATCAAATACGCTGAATGTGGAAACTGCGTCCGATTGAAGCCATCGCCATCAGGAATGATGTCAAAACTCAGACATGGTGCACCTAAAAGGGTATAAATACAAAAATCAAATTAAACTGCTGCAAAATGCAGCAATTTGACGCCATCGTACCAGTTTGAGCTTCATGAAGCATCTGATAAGCTGAAGGATCGTATACAAGCTCTTCATTTTGTTTCATAGGCATCCCCGGTAGATAAGGCTTCGGCACAATCTCTTTCTTCGGCTTTAGTGCATTTTTTACCTTTTTCTTCTTCTCTTTTTTCACTTTTGGCTTCGAAGAGCCCTCTCCCACATCGACTTCCATCTCTTCTCCACTCATTTTCGTCTAATGAACAAAAATTCACCGAAAAACGTCAAAATACGAATCACGTGCGTTTTGATAACAGTATGATAACCTCGAGTTTGAAGATCAGTTTAGCCAACCCTCCAGAACGAAATTTCCCTTATTAAATTCTTTAAATTTTGTTTATTTTATAATATAAAATCTCTAAATTTTGATTATGAAAGATTAAGGACCTACAAATTTTAATAAATAAAATACTTTTATAGTTAAATTTTCATGATATTAATGAAATGATTTGCAGTCTAATTTTGTAGTAAGTTGTAGAAAAACGCATATTGTATATAAAATGAAAAGATTTAAAATTGAGAAATAATTTAAAAGGGGTCTTTTAAATAAATAATTCGTGACCTTGAATAGGGTCTTGGTGGGGGAATCTGGGTCAGACGAATCGAACGTCTAGACGTCTAGACACGCATAAGTTGGCAACACTGGACGAATTCGTAAAGTGTAAACTAAAAGTCTAAAACTCCCCTTCCATTTCATTGACAAAAAAGAAGGAAAACAAACAGGAAAATATGTCTAATTTTTTAACGTTTTAATTTTTGTCGTGAAAAAGATTCGTTTTGTTGTTTTAAAGTGTTATAATGTTCGATTCCGGGCCTAAAGGAGTTTTGGAACTTTTGAAAAAGCCAGGAAATGACATCTGCGCCGATTGTGGGGCTAGAGGTATCTTTTTGACGTTTCATATTAGCGACGTAGTTGTCTACTTTTGGTTTAGTATTTAAGGGCCCAAAATCTATGGCTTCTTTATCGAAAATAAAGTAGTTTTTAATTACCCCTTTACTGATAAACACCTGTGACCCATAACGCCCCATACCCCTTACAATGTTTTCTATCCCTCAGAACCCTTCCTCGTTGTTCTGCTACATACTTATGGGGTTTGGTCATGTTGTGCTAGCAATTGTCATGCTGAAAATTATGTTTTAGGTCCAGAATGGGCTTCATACAACATTGGCATATTTTTATGCTCGAGATGTGCAAATATCCATCGAGGGATGGGCACTCACATATCCAAGGTGAAGCATGTCCGGCTCGACCGTTGGGAAGACTCGCAAATGCAGAGGATGCGAGAAGTTGGAAATCTCGTCGCAAAAGCCAAATATGAAAAATTAGTTCCTCTTTGTTACAGAATACCCGTCGAGAATGATCAAGAGTAAGTTCAAATCGCAAAAAACTTTGTTTTTGGGTGGCATTATTCGCCCCGACAGAAATGGTGAAATTCACGACAAAAAAGGTGGAAATCATAGCTGTTTAATTAAAAACCCAAGAAATTTTGGATTTGACAGGAAAGGGTTGAACGGGATTTTATCGGAAAAACGCTTGAGGCAGTGTTGAGGAAAAAAGGGTCCAAACCAGCAAGGGGTCCAAACTCGTCTAAAAATGGGTCAAAACTATCTTCAAAGGAGTCTAAACTAGTCTAAAAAGGGGTCTATTCCAGCTAATAAGGTGTCCAAACCAGCTAACAAGGGGTCCAAACTCGTCTAAAAATGGGTCCAAACTCGTCTAAAAATGGGTCAAAACTAGCTCAAAGGAGTCTAAACTCGTCTAAAAAGGGGTCCATTCCAGCTAAAAAGGTGTCCAAACCAGCAAGGGGTCCAAACTCGTCTAAAAATGGGTCCAAACTCGTCTAAAAATGGGTCAAAACTAGCTCAAAGGAGTCTAAACTCGTCTAAAAAGGGGTCCATTCCAGCTAAAAAGGTGTCCAAACCAGCAAGGGGTCCAAACTCGTCTAAAAATGGGTCCAAACTCGTCTAAAAATGGGTCAAAACTAGCTCAAAGGAGTCTAAACTCGTCTAAAAAGGGGTCCATTCCAGCTAAAATGGTGTCCAAACCAGCAAGGGGTCCAAACTCGTCTAAAAATGGGTCCAAACTCGTCTAAAAATGGGTCAAAACTAGCTCAAAGGAGTCTAAACTCGTCTAAAAAGGGGTCCATTCCAGCTAAAAAGGTGTCCAAACCAGCTAAAAAGGGGTCCAAACTCGTCTAAAAATGGGTCAAAACTATCTTCAAAGGAGTCCAAACTCGTCTAAAAATGGGTCAAAACTAGCTCAAAGGAGTCTAAACTCGTCTAAAAAGGGGTCCATTCCAGCTAAAAAGGTGTCCAAACCAGCTAAAAAGGGGTCCAAACTCGTCTAAAAATGGGTCCAAACTCGTCTAAAAATGGGTCAAAACTAGCTCAAAGGAGTCTAAACTCGTCTAAAAAGGGGTCCATTCCAGCTAAAAGGGGGTCCAAACCAGAAGGGGGTCCAAACCAGCTAACAAGGGGTCCAAACTCGTCTAAAAATGGGTCAAAACTATCTTCAAAGGAGTCCAATCTTCTCTAAAAAGGGGTCCATTCCAGCTAAAAGGGGGTCCAAACCAGCTAAAAAGGGGTCCAAACTCGTCTAGAATGGTTCCAAACTAGCTCAAAGGAGTCTAAACTTCTCTAAAAAGGGGTCCAAACCAGCTAACAAGGGGATCCAAACCAGCTATCAAGGGGTCCAATCCAGCCATAGATTGGTCCTTACATTACCAGCTAAAAATTAGTCCAAAATCATCTTAAAGTTCTCAAAACACGAAAAAAGGGGTCCAAACTAATCAAAAGAGCCTTCAACCCAATTTAACACCATCATCCAAAGTTCCAAAGCAGAAACAACCAGAATAAAGGTTTCAAAATAAAGGAAACTTCGATCATCTTAACATCGTGGGTGGAATTAAGTTTGCGATTAAATTATCCAAAATAGAAATATCGACGGAAAAGGTTCAACCCTTTTCCTATAATTAGAACCAATAACGGGATATAAATAAAGTATTAATTTTAATCACAAAAGTTATTAAATCAAGTATGGAAAGCGTAGAATGAAACGTATGGAAATTGATGAGGAAAGTAAAAAAAAAGAAGTTTTGAGGATGGAATTTTGGATTTGACAGGAAAGGGTTGAACGGGGTTTTATCGGAAAAAAGCTTGAGGCAGTGTTGAGGAAAAAGGGGTCCAAACCAGCTAAAAAGTGGGTCCAAACTTTTCTAAAATGGGTCCGAACCAGCTAAAAATGGGTTCAAACCAGCTAAAAAGTGGTCCAAACTCGTCTAACAATGGTTCAAAACTATCTTCAAAGGAGCCCAAACTTCTCTAAAAAGGGGTCCATTCCAGCTAAAAAGGGGTCCAAACCAGCTAAAAAGTGGTCCAAACTCGTCTAGAATGGTTCCAAACTAGCTCAAAGAAGTCCAAACTTCTCTAAAAAGGGGTCCATTCCAGCTAAAAGCAGGTCCAAACCAACTTAAAGTTCTCAAAACACGAAAAAAAGGGGTCCAAACTAATCAAAAAAGCCTTCAACCCAATTTAACACCATCATCCAAAGTTCCAAAGCAGAAACAACCAGAATAAAGGTTTCAAAATAAAATCACAAGTTTCCATCAACTTCGATCATCCTAACATCGTGGGTGGAATTAAGTTTCGCGATTAAATTATCCAAAATAGAAATATCGACGGAAAAGGTTCAACCCTTTTCCTATAATTAGAACCAATAACGGGATATAAATAAAGTACTTATTAATTTTAATCACAAAAGTTATTAAAAAACATCAAGTATGGGAAGTGTAGAATGAAACGTCTGGAAATTGATGAGGAAAGTAAAAAAAAAGAAGTTTTGAGGATGGAATTTTGGATTTGACAGGAAAGGGTTGAACGGGGTTTTATCGGAAAAACGCTTGAGGAAAAATGGGGTCCAAACCAAATAAAAAGTGGGTCCAAACTTTTCTAAAATGGGTCCAAACCAGCTAAAAAGTGGTCCAAACTCGTCTAGAATGGTTTCAAACTAGCTCAAAGCAGTCCCAACTTCAAAAAGGTGTCCATTTCAGCTAAAAGGGGGTCCAAACCAGCTAAAAAGTGGTCCAAACTCGTCCAGAATGGTTACAAACTAGCTCCAAGGAGTCCAAACTCGTCTAAAAAGGGGTCCATTCCAGCTAAAAAGGGGTCCAAACCAGCTAAAAAGGGGTCAAAACTCGTCTAGAATGGTTCTAAACTAGCTAAAAGGAGTCCAAACTTCTCTAAAAAGGGGGCCATTCCAGCTAAAAAGTTGTCCAAACCAGCTAAAAATGGGTCCAAACCAGCTAAAAAGTGGTCTAAACTCGTGTAGAATGGTTCCAAACTTCTCTAAAAAGGGATCCATTCCAGCTAAAAGGGTTCCAAACCAGCTAACAATGGGTCAAAACTATCTTCAAAGGAGCCCAAACTAGTCTAAAAAGAGGTCCATTCTAGCTGAAAGGGGGTCCAAACCAGCTAACAAGCGGTCCAAACCAGCTAAAAGGAGTCCAAACTCGTCTAAAAAGAGGCCCAATCCAGCCAAAGTGGTCCTTACATTACCAGCTAAAAATTGGTCCAAAATCATCCTAAAGTTCTCAAAACACGAAAAAAGGGGTCCAAACTAATCAAAAAAGCCTTCATCCCAATTTAACACCATCATCCAAGACAGAAACAACCAGAATAAAGGTTTCAAAATAAAATCGCAAGTTTCCATCAACTTCAATCATCCTAACATCGTGGGTGGAATTAAGTTTCGCGATTAAATTATCAAAATAGAAATATCGACGGAAAAAGTTCAACCCTTTTCCTATAATTAGAACCAATAACGGGATATAAATAAAGTATTAATTTTAATCAAAAAGTTATTAAATCAAGTATGGGACTTAGAATGAAACGTCTGGAAATTGATGAGGAAAGTAAAAAAATGAAGATTTGAGGATGGAATTTCGGATTTGACAGGAAAGGGTTGAACAGGGTTTTATCGGAAAAAAGCTTGAGGCAGTGTTGAGGAAAAAGGGGTCCAAACCAGCTAAAAAGTGGGTCCAAACTCGTCTAAAAATGGGTCTAAACTAGCTCAAAGGAGTCCAACCTTCTCTAAAATGGGGTCCATTCCAGCTAAAAAAGGGGTCCAAACCAGCTAACAAGGGGTCCAAACTCGTCTAACAATTGGTCAAAACTCGTGTAGAATGGTTCCAAACTAGCTCAAAGGAGTCCAAACTTCTCTGCTAAAAAGTGGTCCAAACTCGTCTAGAATGGTTCTAAACTAGCTAAAAGGAGTCCAAACTTCTCTAAAAAGGGGCCCATTCCAGATAAAAAGGGGTCCAAACTCGTCTAGAATGGTTCCAAACTAGCTCAAAGAAGTCCAATCTTCTCTAAAAAGGGGCCCATTCCAGCTAAAAAAGGGGTCCAAACCGGCTAACAAGGGGTCCAACCTCGTCTAACAATGGGTCAAAACTATCTTCAAAGGAGCCCAAACTCGTCTAAAAATGGGTCCAAACCAGCTAAAAGGAGTCCAAACTCGTCTAAAAAGGGGCTCCATTCTAGCTAAAAGGGGGTCCATACCAGCTAAAAGGTGGGTCCAAAATTTTCTAAAATGGGTCCGAACCAGCTAAAAATGGGTTCAAACCAGCTAAAAAGTGGTCCAAACTCGTCTAGAATGGTTCCAAACTAGCTCAAAGGAGTCCAAACTCGTCTAAAAAGGGGTCCATTCCAGCTAAAAAGAGGTCCAAACCAGCTAAAAAGGGGTCCATTCCAGCTAAAAAGGGATCCAAACCAGCTAACAAGGGATCCAAACTCGTCTAACAATGGGTCAAAACTATCTTCAAAGGAGTCCAAACTTCTCTAAAAAGGGGTCCATTCCAGCTAAAAGCAGGTCCAAACCAACTTAAAGTTCTCAAAACACGAAAAAAAGGGGTCCAAACTAATCAAAAAAGCCTTCAACCCAATTTAACACCATCATCCAAAGTTCCAAAGCAGAAACCAGAATAAAGGTTTCAAAATAAAGAAAACTTCGATCATCATAATTCATTCAAAACATCGTGGGTGGAATTAAGTTTGCGATTAAATTATCCAAAATAGAAATATCGACGGAAAAGGTTCAACCCTTTTCCTATAATTAGAACCAATAACGGGATATAAATAAAGTATTAATTTTAATCACAAACTTATTAAATCAAGTATGGGAAGCGACAATGAAACGTCTGGAAATTGATGAGGAAAGTAAAAAAAATGAAGTTTTTAAGATGGAATTTCGGATTTGACAGGAAAGGGTTGAACGGGGTTTTATTGGAAAAACGCTTGAATCAGTGTTGAGGAAAAATGGGTCCAAACCAGCTAAAAAGTGGTCCAAACTCGTCTAAAAATGGGTCTAAACTAGCTCAAAGGAGTCCAACCTTCTCTAAAAAGGTGTCCAATTCAGCTAAAAAGGGGTCCATTCCAGCTAACAAGGGGTCCAAACCAGCTAAAAAGGGGTCCAAACTCGTCTAGAATGGTTCCAAACTAGCTCGAAGAAGTCCAATCTTCTCTAAAAAGGGGTCCATTCGAACTGAAAAGGGGTCCAAACCAGCTAACAAGGGGTCCAAACTCGTCTAAAAATGGGTCTAAACTAGCTCAAAGGAGTCCAACCTTCTCTAAAAAGGTGTCCAATTCAGCTAAAAAGGGGTCCATTCCAGCTAACAAGGGGTCCAAACCAGCTAAAAAGGGGTCCAAACTCGTCTAGAATGGTTCCAAACTAGCTCGAAGAAGTCCAATCTTCTCTAAAAAGGGGTCCATTCGAACTGAAAAGGGGTCCAAACCAGCTAACAAGGGGTCCAAACTCGTCTAACAATGGGTCAAAACTATCTTCAAAGAAGTCCAAACTTCTCTAAAAAGGGGTCCATTCCAGCTAAAAGGGGGTCCAAACCAACTTAAAGTTCTCAAAACACGAAAAAAAGGGGTCCAAACTAATCAAAAAAGCCCCAATTTAACACCATTATCCAAAGTTCCAAAGCAGAAACAACCAGAATAAAGGTTTCAAAATAAAATCGCAATTTTCCATCAACTTCTATCATCCTAATATCGTGGGTGGAATTAAGTTTCGCGATTAAATTATCAAAATAGAAATATCGACGGAAAAGGTTCAACCCTTTTCCTATAATTAGAACCAATAACGGGATATAAATAAAGAATTAATTTTAATCAAAAAGTTATTAAAAAACATCAAGTATGAGAAGCGACAATGAAACGTCTGGAAATTGATGAGGAAAGTATAAAAAAAAGAAGTTTTGAGGATGGAATTTCGGATTTGACAGGAAAGGGTTGAACGGGGTTTTATCGGAAAAACGCTTGAGGCGTATAGGAAAAAAGTGAAAAATCGGGGCGTTTCGGATGTGAAAATGAAGAAAAAGAATGAAAAATAGACGGTTTTTTTGGGGGAAATTTAGGTTTTTTAGTGAGGAAGACAATGGGTTTTTACTGACCAGGCCTCGACGGCATGGGAATCCTGTTGGCCCCTTTTCTTCTGGACCTTCGCGGATAATATTTGGTCGAACCGTAAGAAGCACTCGGCATCTTCGACGTCTTCGGTTCGAAAAGGTCTCGGAAATGTGGAAATCCGTCTGGGAAATGGTTTGGCGATCCAAGGCTTCTTCGAATGCGAGTTCTTGTTTATCCAAACAAAAGATAGGAGCGACCGATCCGATCACCGAGCAGCCATTTTACTGAGGCGGAAGAATGACGTCAGGGTGCGCGGTGATGAACGAATGGGAAGGGCGGGGAAGGGGCGGACGGAACATCTGTGCTGCTCCTAAGCTTCTCTCTCACGAAAAATAATAATAAATAAATAAATGAAAAAAAGGTGGGGGCGAGACTAGACTCACTTGATCGCCCAAAGACGAAACTCCCACGCTCAACTTTTTCCCGCAATATTTTCAAAAAACGTCCACTCATAGAATGTTGGGAATCATTTTATTGGGCGTAATCGTATTATTTTAAATATGATTACGGGTATGATTATCATTATAATCGTGATCAAATTTTACGATTTTTTTCAGTATTTGAATTTTTTGTACTATTTTTTATCTTATTTTTATTTACTATTGTAATTATTTGTTATTGTACTATTATCTTATTTTTATTTTACAACTTTTTCCGTGAATTCACATGTTAATTAGTCTGTGAATTCATACCGAAATTAGACAGTGATTTCACAAATTATTTGTAATTTCAAAACAAAATTGGGATGTGAATTGACATTTTAATTGGGCTGTGAATTCTCAACTTAACTGGACTGTGAATTCACAAATTGGGTGTGAATTCATACTAAAATTGGACTGTGAGTTAACAAATTATTTGTGAATTCACATTTTAATTGGGCGGTGATTTTACATTTTAATTGGACCGTGAAGTCTCATAATAATTGGGCTGTGAATTCACACCGAAATTGAACTGTGAGTTGAAAAATTATTTGTGAATTCAAAACAAAATTGGGCTGTGAATTCACATTCTAATTGGACTGTGAATTCTCAACTTAACTGGACTGTGAATTCTCAACTTGGGTGTGAATTCATACTAAAATTGGACTGTGAGTTCACAAACTATTTGTGAATTTAAAACAAAATTGGGCTGTGAATTCACATTTTAATTGGGCTGTGAATTCACAACTTAATTTGACTGTAAACTGGACTGTGAATTCACAATTTAGGTGCGAATTAACACAGAAATTGGACTGTGAATTCTCACAAAAATTAGACTGTGAGTTCAAAAATTATTTGTGAATTCAAAACAAAGTTGGGCTGTGAGTTCCCAAATTATTTCTGAATTCAAAACAAAGTTGGGCTGTGAGTTCCCAAATTATTTCTGAATTCAAAACAAAGTTGGGCTGTGAATTCACATTTTAATTGGGCTATGAATTCCCAACTTAACTGGACTGTGAATTCACAACTTGGGTGTGAATTCACACAAAAATTGGACTGTGAGTTCACAAATTATTTGTGAATTCACATTTTAATTGGGCGGTGATTTCACATTGTAATTGGACCGTGAATTCACATTTTAATTGGGCTGTGAATTCCCCCTTTTTAACAGGGCTGTGAATTCAAATTTTAATTGGGCTATGAATTCTCAACTAAACTGGACTGTGAATTCACATTTTATTTGGGCATTGAATTCACATTTCAATTGGGCGCTGATTTCAAATTTTAATTGGACTGTGAATACACATTTTATTTGGACCGTGAAGTCACATATTAATTGGGCTGTGAATTCACATTTTAATTGGGCTATGAATTCCCAACTTAACTGGACTGTGAATTCACAACTTGGGTGTGAATTCACACAAAAATTGGACTGAGAGTTCACAAATTATTTGTGAATACAACAAAAAATTGGGAGGTGATTTCACATTTTAATTGGACCGTGAATTCACATTTTAATTGGACCGGGAATTCACATTTTAATTGGACTGTGAATTCACATTTTAATTGGGCTATGAATTCACAACTTAACTGGACTGTGAATTCACAACTTAGGTGTGAATTCACAAAAAAAAAAAATTTGAATTTGAATTAGCACCGAAATTAGACTTTGATTTCGAAACAAAATTGGGCTGTGAATTCACATTTTAATTGGACTGTGAATTCTCAACTTAACTGGACTGTGAATTCACAATTTAGGCGTGAATTCACACAAAATTGGACTGTGAATTCACACCGAAATTATACTGTGAATCCAAAATTTAGATGTGAATTCACACAAAAATTAGACTCTGAGTTCACAAATTATTTGTGAATTCAACACAAAATTGGGCGGTGAATTCACATTTTGATTGGGGGAAGTGATGGGAGGGTGTGGTTATGACCCCATGCCTCGAAAAGTGTTGAATTTGCTTGATCACAAAATTTAGTAGTTTTAGACAGAAAATTTCCTTTTAAAAGCACAATTTTGTGGTTTTCTGGACAGAAAATTAAACTTTTTACTGTCCAATTTGAAGGTTTGGGCCGATAATTGGATATATTTCTCACAATTTGAAAGTTTGAGGTTTATTTTGAAGAAAAATATGGGGATGGCGGACTGAAAATTTTCTTTTTAACGTCCAATTTAGAGATTTGGGAGTTTTAAGACAGAAAACATTTTCTCGCAAAATATGGGGGTTTCAGGAAAATTTGGATGATTATGAACATAAAAGTTGCTTTCTGAGTAAAATTTGGACCTTTGGTGGTTTTAGACAGAAAGTTTGTTTTTTATCACACAATTTATGGGGTTTTTTGACAGAAAATTGACTTTTTAGACAGTCTTTAAAGGAAAAGAAAAAAAACAAAACAAATATTTAAAAGTTTTTTTTTTTATTATAAATAATAAAAAAAAAAAAAAAAGAATAAACGAAATGGCTTGAGATAAATAACTAAGTGGCTTATCGGACTTCAAAAAAATGAGTGAAATGTGAATTCACATTTCGATTGGGCTGTGAATTCACATTTTAATTGGGCTATTAATTCTCAACTTAACTGGACTGTGAATTCACAACTTGGGTAATTCACACAAAAATTGGACTGTGAATTCACAATTTAGGCGTGAATTCACACAAAAATTGGACTGTGAATTCACAACTTAGGCGTGAATTCACACAAAAATTGGACTGAGAATTCACACCGAAATTATACTGTAAATCCAAAATTTAGATGTGAATTCACACAAAATTAGACTGTGAGTTCACAAATTATTTGTTATTTGTAAGGGGTTTCAGGAAAATTTGGATGATTATGAACATAAAATTTGCTTTTTATCGCACAATTTATGGCTTTTACAAAAAATTGACTTTTTAGACAATCTTTAAAGGAAAAAAATCAATACAAATATTTAAAAAGTTTTTTTTTATTATAAATACAAAAAAAAAGAAAGAATAAACGAAATGGCTTGAGAAAAATAACTAAGTGGCGTATCGGACTTCAAAAAAATGAGTGAAATTATGACCAAAAAGCCATCGTATTATTCATTTTGTCATTATAAACCCCCATTATAACCCCGAAATGTGAATTCACATTTCGATTGGGCTGTGAATTCACATTTTAATTGGGCTATGAATTCACAACTTAACTGGACTGTGAATTCACAACTTGGGTAATTCACACAAAAATTGGACTGAGAGTTCACAAATTATTTGTGAATTCAACAAAAAATTGGGCGGTGATTTCACATTTTAATTGGACCGTGAATTCACATTTTAACTGGTCTATGAATTCACAACTTAACTGGACTGTGAATTCACATGGAATTTGAATTAGCACCGAAATTAGACTTTGATTTCAAAACAAAATTGGGCTGTGAATTCACATTTTAATTGGACTGTGAATTCTCAACTTAACCGGACTGTGAATTCACAATTTGGGCGTGAATTCACACAAAAATTGGACTGTGAATTCACACAAAAATTGGACTGTGAATTCACAATTTAGGCGTGAATTCACACAAAAATTGGACTGTGAATTCACACCAAAATTATACTGTGAATCCAAAATTTAGATGTGAATTCACACAAAAATTAGACTGTGAGTTCACAAATTATTTGTTATTTTTAAGGGGTTTCAGGAAAATTTGGATGATTATGAACATAAAATTTGCTTTTTATCGCACAATTTATGGCTTTTCTTTTTTCTTTTTTTTAACAAAAAATTGACTTTTTAGACAATCTTTAAAGGAAAAAAAATCAATACAAATATTTAAAATTTTTTTTATTATAAATAATAAAAAAAAAAGAAAGAATAAACGAGATGGCTTGAGTAACTAAGTGGCTTATCGGACTTCAAAAAAATTAAACAATGAAAAAACGAAATTATGACGAAAAAGCCATCGTATTATTCATATTGTCATTATAAACCCCTCATATAATTCAAGCAGCTGTACGATTCGTGAGCATTGTCCCCAGTAGCTCCGCAGACGACGCACTTGACGCTAAAAATCATTTTTTATTAATTATAAACATGCCAAAAGGTTTATTTACCTTCTCAAATAGGGGCAAGTGATGATAAATGTCCCCCACCTGGTTCGTTCCCTTACATTGTGGCTTGACACGATCGATTGTGGAAAGTTCCTTTCTGCACAATAAGAGCAGAATCGAGCTAAAAATCAAAATATTATTTAACAATAGGGCTCATTTATTCGCTCACTTCTACGCTGTGGCGGAGGCGCTGTGGCCGGCCTGGCGGAATATCTTCCAGAGGTACGCCTAGCGAAGGGCACTGCAATTTTAACAATTCATAGATAATTATACGATCAAGTAAAAAAGTAGTTACCTCTGTTATAAATCCTCTGCGGAGCTCTATAAACCTGATTAAGAATGTAAGAGAGTATTTGAGATGATGGAAAGCGCTGTCCTTCAGCAGGGTAGGTGCAGTTACCTGCAAAAAGGAATAAAGAAAGTTTATAATTTACTAAAAACTACCTAGGGGCATCAGCACAGTTGGGTGGGGGAGGTTTGGGGTGGTGGGGAAGGTCAAGGAAGTGGTGGTGGTGGGAGGTATGTGGGGAACTTATTGCATACCAGCCATTGGTAAACCACAAGTGGCGCAGTTGTAGATGCAGGGCCACTGAGCGTAGTTGACAGGTTGCCCCTGATAGACGCCGCAAGGAACTCCTTGAGGAGCACACGGTTGAGGTGCTTGAGGAACCCATTGAGGAGCCGGTGCTGACATCCTAGGTGGAGCTTCACGCCTTTCATACAAAGGCAGCCCAGAATACCAGAGCATGGGATCTCTCTGACGAGAACCGGCGGCTGCGGCAACATCATCATAGCCATCGCTGTTCCCTTCGCCGTTCGCTCCTTCCATATCTTCCAACTGCTCGTTTCCCTGCGACGGTTGCTCCTAAACAAATAAAAATAAAACTTTACACAAAATAAGTCTTAAAATGCCTAAAATTAATAAATTTAGCACATCGAATTGGACAAAATTGGAACCATGTGCCCATAACTTCCACAATTTTGACCGATTTCATTGATTTATCGTCAGAAAATTGTAGAAGATGAGCATTTTAGACGTCGAAATGTCGAAAAATGCTTAGGTGGACGGAAAAGGGTACAAATAAGCCTAAAAATGGCCTTTTCCGTTGAAAAAAGATACATAAAAATCTAAATATGGACCCTTTTTGACACAAAAATGACACTTTTTAATAAGAAAAGACCCTTTTCTGCCTGATTTTGAACCTCTTTCGACAAAAACAACCCTTCCCGGTAAGATTTGGACCCTTTTTTGACAAGGAAAGACACTTTTTAGACTGATTTCGATCCTTTTTT
>JAGWEN010001236.1:0-34830 GCA_018703685.1 Orius laevigatus
TTTTTTTTGTGTCTTCTATACGCATGGGCCTTTTTAGCGATGTTTTTAATGATTTTTTAAATTATATAATTTGAAAACCTTTTTTGGACTAAAATGGACCCTTTTTGCATGTTTTAATGGATTTGTTTTTAAAGACAGAAAGACACTTTTGACCATTTATGGCCTACACATGGCCCTTCTTTGGCATGTTCTTTAATGGATAATTTTTTAAATAAGAAAGACCCTTTTTTGACATTTATGGCCTGTAAAATGCGCCGTTTTTGGCATGTTTTAATGGATAATAAGAAAGTCTTTTTTGACTAAATTGGCCCTTTTAGGGCATGTTTTAATGGTTTTTGTGTTTTTTATATAAGATAGAAAACCCTTTGTGGACCATAGGGCCTAAAAATAGGCCCTTTTCGGCATGTTTTTAATGCGATGTTTAATAGAAGGGAGAAAGACCTTTTTTGACATTTATGGCCTACAATGGCCCTTTGTGCATGTTTTTAATGGATCTAAATAAGAAGTTTTAGTTTAATATTAAATCGCCCCTTTTTTAGTTAGGATGTTTTCTAATGATATTTTTTATTATATAAGAAAACCCTTTTTTTGGACTCGAAAATCGGCACCTTTGTGGCTAATGTTTTTAATGATTTTTTTAAATAGAAAGTATTTTGACTAAAATGCCCTTTTTAGGATGTTGTTTTAATGGGATAATATAAGAAAACCCTTTTTTGGACTAAAATGGCCTTTTTGGCATGTTTTTAATGTGTGTGTTTTGACTTAAATGGCCCTTTTTAGGATGTTTTTAATGGATTTTTTTAATATAAGAACCCTTTTGTTGGACTAAAATGGCCTTGTTTTGGCGCATGTTTTTTAATGGAGTTTTTTAATCAGAAAGTTTGTTTTGCTAGGGCCCTTTTTTAGAGTGTTTTTAATGATTTTTTAAATATGTAAAAGATGTGTGGTGATACCCTCCATATATTTATGTCCGTCACTGTAATCATCTGTTCTATTCATTTTTCCATGTTTCTAAATCTGTCCATGGACTCTCTACACTACGACATAGGTCTGCGTATAATTCATGCTTGTTATTTACGATGAATAAAATTACGTTGTTACAAAAGATCTTTAAAACTCTAAGAAAACCCTTTTTTGGACTAATAATGGCACTCTGCATGTTTTTAATGGATCTAAATGGACCTTTTTAGGATGATATTAAGGATTTTTTAGTAGATGTTTCCTTTCACAGAAAATACTACCTATTGCAATGGGGGCAGTAGTCTCAGATTCAAAAATTTTTGTGATAGGTTTTCATTTCAGACCCCCTGGACCCCCAAAACCACCCTCAACTCAAAAGTTTATATATATATATTATATGTATATATACTATATGTATATGTGTATATATTATATATGATATATGTATATATGTATATATTCGCACGATAACTTGAGTAATTTTTACTTGACGACCATGAAATTCGGTATTTAGGGCTTTTAAACTAATAGAATTTATGAGTTCGTTAACGGCTGAAATCGGACCAGCGGTTTTGGTACTTTACTTAGGGCCTAACCTGCGAATCTCGCAAACCGTTCATCCAATCGCTTTCAAACTTAAAAGTGATGTTATGGGGATAGCTAAGAATGATTTAAAGTTGGTTTGGATCAGCTGGGTGCAATAGATTTGAACCTAGGTAAAAAAGAAATTTTTTGAATTTTACCGGGAAACAGATGATTTTTTAGGTAGATTTTTTTTCTTCGAATTATAGAAAGTTCTAGATCTAAACATCTGAAAGAAATCTACCTCTTTAGTCCTGCTGCCGCGGGACTCATTTTTTAATGTGTTTTACTAAAATGGCCTTTTTAGGATGTCATGGTAAATATAAGAAAACCCTTTTTGGGACTAAAATGGCCCTTTTTGGCATGTTTTAATGGATTGTTTTTTAATATAAGAATCCCTTTTTGACTAAATGGCCTCTTTGGCATGTTTTTAATGGATCAATATAAGAAAAACCCTTTTTGGACTAAAATAGGCCCTGCATGTTTTAATGTGTTTTGACTAAAATGGCCCTTTTTGGCATGTTTTTAATGGATTTTTTTTTAATAAGAAAGACCCTTTTTTGACCATTTATGGCCTAAAATGGCCCTTTTTGGCATGTTTTTAATGGATTTTTTTTTAATAAGAAAGACCCTTTTTTGACCATTTATGACCTAAAATGGCCGTTTTTGGCAAGTTATTAATGGATTTTTTTTTTTAATAAGAAAGACCATTTTTTGACTAAATTGGCCCTTTTTGGCATGTTTTTAATGGATTTTTTTTTAATAAGAAAGACCCTTTTTTGACCATTTATGGCCTAAAATGGCCCTTTTTGGCATGTTTTTAATGGATTTTTTTTAATAAGAAAGACCCTTTTTTGGACTAAAAATGGCCCTTTTTTACGTGTTTTAATGAATTTTTTTATTATTATCATAAGAAAGACCCTTTTTTGACTATTTATGGACTAAAATGGCCCTTTTCGGCATGTTTTTAATGGTTTTTTTAAATAAGAAAGTTTTACTAAAATGGCCCTTTTTAGGATGTTTTTAATGGATTTTTTTTTAATATAAGAAAACCCTTTTTTGGACTAAAATGGCCCTTTTTGGCATGTTTTTAATGGATTTTTTTTAAAATAAGAAAGACACTTTTTTGACCATTTATGGCCTAAAATGGCCCTTTTTGGCATGTTTTTAATGTTTTTTTTTTCTCTATAAGAAAGACCCTTTTTGGACTAAAATGGCCCTTTTTGGCATGTTTTTAATGGTTTTTTTTAATAAGAAAGTTTTACTAAAATGGCCCTTTTTAGGATGTTTTTAATGGATTTTTTTAATTATATAAGAAAACCCTTTTTTGGACTAAAATGGCCTTTTTTGGCATGTTTTTAATGGATTTTTTTTTAATAAGAAAGACCCTTTTTTGACCATTTATGACCTAAAATGGCCGTTTTTGGCAAGTTATTAATGGATTTTTTTTTTTAATAAGAAAGACCATTTTTTGACTAAATTGGCCCTTTTTGGCATGTTTTTAATGGTTTTTTTTTAAATAATAAGAAGAAAACCCTTTTTTGACCATTTATGGCCTAAAATGGCCCTTTTGGCATGTTTTTAATGTTTTAAAAATAAGAAAGACCCTTTTTGGACTAGAATGGTCCTTTTTGGCATGTTTTTAATGGATTTTTTTTAATAAGAAAGACCCTTTTTTGGACTAAAAATGGCCCTTTTTTACGTGTTTTAATGAATTTTTTTATTATTATCATAAGAAAGACCCTTTTTTGACTATTTATGGACTAAAATGGCCCTTTTTGGCATGTTTTTAATGGTTTTTTTTTAAATAAGAAAGTTTTAATTTTAATAAAATGGCCTTTTTTAGGATGTATTTAATGGATTTTTTTTTAAAATAAGAAAGACCCTTTTTGGACTAGAATGGCCCTTTTTGGCATGTTTTTAATGGTTTTTTTTTCTCTATAAGAAAGACCCTTTTTGGACTAAAATGGCCCTTTTTAGGATGTTTTTAATGGTTTTTTTTAATAAGAAAGTTTTCTAAAATGGCCCTTTTTAGGATGTTTTTAATGGATTTTTTTTTATTAAGTATATAAGAAAACCCTTTTTTGGACTAAAATGGCCCTTTTTGGCATGTTTTTAATGGATTTTTTTTCTCTCTCTCCTTTAAACCACTTCGAGCCTATTGATTAGAAACTCGAGGTGACTTCGCCATCAGCTTAATTAAGCAAAACCTCCCTTCCAAATTAATGGATTGCTTCAATTTCAATAATGACCAAAAACACGAATAAAACAATTATAACAGAAAATAAACAATTTTCTAAAAGAAATCGTCAAATTAAACGGAAACACTGAAAATTTCGAGTATTGTCTACGTCACTCATTGATCCAGAGAATGGATCGCTGACGTCATTAGAGTGGTAACGATGCAATATTTCGTTCTCATATTTTTGTTGATTCATGGAATGACTATAAATAAAAGCTAATAGAGTTAAAAGACAAAAGTACCTAACCCTTATCATAGCAATAAATCTGACTAAACAGGTCCATTAAGAATCCTTTCATTGTAATTTATCTCTTCTCTAAATTTAACAAAAGGATCTTTACAATTACAAGGGTCACGCAATCCAAAAATTATGAAATTTTATTAGTTTACAGTTTTTCAGAAAATTACTAAATTTATGGTTTTAAATTTTTAGTTTGACTGTTTTGATAAGACCCTTCCATCTATCTTTGATTTTTTGGCACCACCTTTTTGTGGTATCTCTTCACATAGACATCCTAAAACGGTCTAAATAGGGTCTAAAACGGTCCAAAAATGGCCCTAAACATTCTAAAATTGGTTTTGAAAAAATTCCAAAACAATCCTAAAATGAGAAACGTTCTAAAACAATACCGAAAACTCTCTAAAATGATCTAAAACATTCCAAAATGGATAACGAGTGGTCTAAAACTCTAAATCTATTGAAATAAACAATCTAAAAATTTTCTAAAATGGTTTAAAGACACCCTAAAGCGGTCTAAATAGGGTCTAAAATGGTCTAAAATGGTCTAAAAAGGGCCCAAACATTCTAAAATTGGTTTTGAAAAAATTCCTAAACAATCCTAAAATGTCTAAACGGTTTAGAAAAGTTCTAAAATGGTCTAAAAACATTCTAAAACAGTCTCGATACTCTATGAAATGGTCTAAAACTCTTTAAAATGGTTTAAAGACATCCTAAAACGTTCTAAATAGGGTCTAAAATGGCCCTAAACATTCTAGTATTGGTTTGAAAAAATTCCTAAACAATCCTAAAATGTCTAAACGGTTTAGAAACGTTCTAAAACAATACCGAAAACGCTCTAAAATTTTCTAAAACATTCCAAAATGGATGACGAGTGGTCTAAAACTCTAAATCTATTGAAATAAACAATCTAAAAATTTTCTAAAATGGTTTAAAGACACCCTAAAGCGGTCTAAATAGGGTCTAAAATGGTCTAAAATGGTATAAAAAGGGCCCAAACATTCTAAAATTGGTTTTAAAAAAATTCCTAAACAGTCCTAAAATCTCTAAATGGTTTAGAAACGTTCTGAAATGGTCCAAAAACATTCTAAAACAGTCTCGAAACTCTATGGAATGGTCCCAAACTGCCTAAAATGGTTTAAAGACATCCTAAAACGGTCTATATAGGATCCAAAACGGTCTAAGGAAGTTCTAAATAGTCAAAAAATGGCCCTAAATAGTCAAAAATTGGTTTTAAAAAAAATTCCTAAACAGTCCTAAAATGTCTTAATTGGTCTTAAAACTGTATAAATTGGTTTAAGACATCCTAAAACGGTCTAAATATGGTCTAAAACGGTCCAAAAATGGCCCTAAACATTCTAAAATTGGTTTTGAAAAAATTCCAAAACAATCCTAAAATGAGAAACGTTCTAAAACAATACCGAAAACTCTCTAAAATGATCTAAAACATTCCAAAATGGATAACGAGTGGTCTAAAACTCTAAATCTATTGAAATAAACAATCTAAAAATTTTCTAAAATGGTTTAAAGACACCCTAAAGCGGTCTAAATAGGGTCTAAAATGGTCTAAAATGGTATAAAAAGGGCCCAAACATTCTAAAATTGGTTTTAAAAAAATTCCTAAACAGTCCTAAAATCTCTAAATGGTTTAGAAACGTTCTGAAATGGTCCAAAAACATTCTAAAACAGCCTCGAAACTCTATGAAATGGTCCAAAACTGTTTAAAATGGTTTAAAGACATCCTAAAACGTTCTAAATAGGGTCTAAAACGGTCCAAAAATGGCCCTAAACATTCTAAAATTGGTTTTGAAAAAATTCCTAAACAATCCTAAAATGTCTAAACGGTTTAGAAACGTTCTAAAACAATACCGAAAACTCTCTAAAATGATCTAAAACATTCCAAAATGGATGACGAGTGGTCTAAAACTCTAAATCTATTGAAATAAACAATCTAAAAATTTTCTAAAATGGTTTAAAGACACCCTAAAGCGGTCTAAATAGGGTCTAAAATGGTCTAAAATGGTATAAAAAGGGCCCAAACATTCTAAAATTGGTTTTAAAAAAATTCCTAAACAGTCCTAAAATCTCTAAATGGTTTAGAAACGTTCTGAAATGGTCCAAAAACATTCTAAAACAGTCTCGAAACTCTATGGAATGGTCCCAAACTGCCTAAAATGGTTTAAAGACATCCTAAAACGGTCTATATAGGATCCAAAACGGTCTAAGGAAGTTCTAAATAGTCAAAAAATGGCCCTAAATAGTCAAAAATTGGTTTTAAAAAAAATTCCTAAACAGTCCTAAAATGTCTTAATTGGTCTTAAAACTGTATAAATTGGTTTAAGACATCCTAAAACGGTCTAAATATGGTCTAAAACGGTCCAAAAATGGCCCTAAACATTCTAAAATTGGTTTTGAAAAAATTCCTAAACAATCCTAAAATGAGAAACGTTCTAAAACAATACCGAAAACTCTCTAAAATGATCTAAAACATTCCAAAATGGATAACGAGTGGTCTAAAACTCTAAATCTATCAAAATAAACAATCTAAAAATTTTCTAAAATGGTTTAAAGACACCCTAAAGCGGTCTAAATAGGGTCTAAAATGGTCTAAAAAGGGCCCAAATATTCTAAAATTGGTTTTAAAAAAATTCCTAAACAGTCCTAAAATGTCTAAACGGTTTAGAAACGTTCTGAAATGGTCTAAAAATATTCTAAAACAGCCTCGAAACTCTATGAAATGGTCCAAAACTGTCTAAAATGGTTTAAAGACATCCTAAAACGGTCTAAATAGGGTCTAAAACGGTCTAAGAAAGTTCTAAATAGTCTAAAAATTGCCCTAAACAGTCTAAAATTGGTTTTTAAAAAAATTCCTAAACAGTCCTAAAATGTCTCAATTGGTCTTAAAACTTTCTAAAATGGTTTAGGACATCCTAAAGCGGTCTAAATAGGGTCTAAAACGGTCCAAAAATGGCCCTAAACATTCTAAAATTGGTTTTGAAAAAATTCCTAAACAATCCTAAAATGACGGTTTAAAAACGTTCTAAAACAATACCGAAAACTCTAAAATGATCTAAAACATTCCAAAATGGATAACGAGTGGTCTAAAACTCTAAATCTATTGAAATAAACAATCTAAAAATTTTCTAAAATGGCTTAAAGACACCCTAAAGCGGTCTAAATAGGGTCTAAAATGGTCTAAAAAGGGCCCAACATTCTAAAATTGGTTTTAAAAAAATCCTAAACCGTCCTAACATGTCTAAACGGTTTAGAAACGTTCTAAAATGGTCTAAAAACATTCTGAAACAGTCTCGAAACTCTATGAAATGGTCCAAAACTGTCTAAAATGGTTTAAAGACATCCTAAAACGGTCTAAATAGGATCTAAAACTGTCTAAGAAAGTTCTAAATAGTCTAAAAATTGCCCTAAACAGTCTAAAATTGGTTTTTAAAAAAATTCCTTAACAGTCCTAAAATGTCTCAATTGGTCTTAAAACTTTCTAAAATGGTTTAGGACATCCTAAAGCGGTCTAAATAGGGTCTAAAACGGTCTAAAAATGGCCCTAAACATTCTAAAATTGGTTTTGAAAAAATTCCTAAACAATCCTAAAATGACGGTTTAGAAACGTCCTAAAACAATACCGAAAACTCTCTAAAATGATCTAAAACATTCCAAAATGGATAACGAGTGGTCTAAAACTCTAAATCTATTACAATAAACAATCTAAAACTTTTCTAAAATGGTCTAAAAAGGGCCCAAACATTCTAAAATTGGTTTTAAAAAAATTCCTAAACAGTCCTAAAATGTCTAAACGGTTTAGAAACGTTCTAAAATGGTCTAAAAACATTCTGAAACAGTCTCGAAACTCTATGAAATGGTCCAAAACTGTCTAAAATGGTTTAAAGACATCCTAAAACGGTCTATATAGGGTCTAGAACGGTCTAAGAAAATTCCTAAACAGTCCTAAAATGTCTAAACGGTCTAGAAACGTTCTAAAATGGTCTAAAAACATTCTGAAACAGTCTCGAAACTCTATAAAATGGTCCAAAACTGTCTGAATTGGTTTAAAGACATCCTAAAACGGTCTATATAGGTTCTAGAACGGTCTAAGAAAATTCCTAAACAGTCCTAAAATGTCTAAACGGTTTAGAAACGTTCTAAAATGGTCTAAAAACATTCTAAAACAGTCTCGAAACTCTATGAAATGGTACAAAACTGTCTGAATTTGTTTAAAGACAACCTAAAACGGTCTAAGAAAATTCCTAAACAGTCCTAAAATGCCTAAACGGTTTAGAAACGTTCTTAAATGGTCTAAAAACATTCTAAAACAGTCTCGAAACTCTATGGAATGGTCCGTAACTGTCTAAAATGGTTTAAAGACATCCTAAAACGGTCTAAATAGGATCTAAAACGGTCTAAGAAAATTCCTAAACAGTCCTAAAATGTCTAAACGGTCTAGAAACGTTCTAAAATGGTCTAAAAGCATTCTAAAACAGTCTCGAAACTCTATTAAATGGTCCAAAACTGTCTAAAATGGTTTAAAGACATCCTAAAACGGTCTAAATAGGGTCCAAAACGGTCTAAAAAAGTTCTAAATAGTCAAAAAAAAAAAGGCCCTAAACAGTCTAAAATTGGTTTTAAAAAAAATTCCTAAACAGTCCTAAAATGTCTCAATTGGTCTTAGAACTGTATAAATTGGTTTAAGACATCCTAAAACGGTCTAAGAAAGTCTAAATAGTATAAAATGGCTCTCAACATTCTAAAACGGTTATAAATTTATGGTGTCGCGTTATTTTTCCTCTGTGGTTCCCAAACTGGGGGGCGTAAGCTGTCCCCAGGTGTGCTAAAGCTCAAGAATTTTGCAAATATCCCCAAAAATTGGTCAAAAAACCTTAAAATCAACATTTATGAAGCCTTCTACTTTCTTTTAGTTTTAAGACCAATTTAGACATTTTAGGACTGTTTAGGAATTTTTTAAAACCAAGTTTAGACTGTTTAGGGCCATTTTTAGACTATTTAGGAATTTTTTAGACCTTTTTAGACCCTATTTAGACCGTTTTAGGATGTCTTTAAACCATTTTAGACAGTTTTGGACCATTCCATAGAGTTTCGAGACTGTTTTAGAATGTTTTTAGACCATTTTAGAACGTTTCTAAACCGTTTAGACATGTTAGGACGGTTTAGGAATTTTTGAAAAACCAATTTTAGAATGTTTGGGCCCTTTTTATACCATTTTAGACCCTATTTAGACCGCTTTAGGGTGTCTTTAAACCATTTTAGAAAATTTTTAGATTGTTTATTTTGATAGATTTAGAGTTTTAGACCACTCGTCATCCATTTTGGAATGTTTTAGATCATTTTAGAGAGTTTTCGGTATTGTTTTAGTACGTTTCTAAACCGTTTAGACATTTTAGGAATGTTTAGGAATTTTTTCAAAACCAATTTTAAAATGTTTATGGCCATTTTTGGACCGTTTCAGACCCTATTTAGACCGTTTTAGGATGTCTATGTGAAGAGATACTACAAAAAGGTGGTGCCAAAAAAAAGTGTTCAGAAATTTATGAAGTGTAAATCTTTAAAGTTCCGTCGAGGAAAACTCCAGACAAGTATTTTCAAAAAAAAAATTATCCTCTCGTTTTATTCATGCGCGGTCGCCTTGGTTTCGGCTTTTCAAAATATTCGCCGTCTCGACTCTAGCCGGGACCAGTCTCGCACCGGCAATTCATGTGGATGGACCGACTCACAAATCGCCTTTCCAAATACTGGCGGGAAAGACGACATAGACGTAAGTTTTTTTTAAAAAAATAATTCAATTTTTTTCCCCCCTTGTAAATCGTGAATTTTGAACTAAAACGTCCGATATTACAAAAGAAAAGGTGCTAACAGCTAAAGTGTGATAATTTTTTCGTGTCTTGGAAGGGGGATTGTCGTTGGCCTGTATTCCATTATAGTAAAATTTCCGTGCTTCGCTTGGCGGGGCGGAACGCTACCGCGTTCCTAGATCGCACCATATAGCGTCTCCATATAGCGGTCTAAATAGGGTCTAAAATGGCCCTAAACAGTCTAAAATTGGTTCATAAAAAATTCATAAAATGTCTAAATTGTCTCTGAAACGTTCTAAAATGGTCTAAAAACATTCTTAAACAGTCTCAAACCTCGCATCAAATGGTCAAAAACTGTCTAAAAGACATCCTAAAAACGGTCTAAGAAAGTCTAAATACTAAGTCTATAAATGGCCCTAAACAGTCTAATATTGGTTTAAAAAATCCTAAACAGTCCTAAATGAAAAATTCTAAACGGTTTAGAAACTTCTAAATGGTCTGAAAAATATTCTAAAACAGTCTCGAAACCTATCAAATGGTCTGACACTCGTCTAAATGGTTTAAGACATCCTAAAAACGGTCTAAAAGTAGTGATAGTTGAGCTGAGCTTCTCCTTGCTTCCAAATTACCGCATCGCAAACCTTGTCGATTAACAAACTTATCAAAGCGATCGTAACTAGCAGTCGTTTAATGATTTTAGAAATTAATAGTCATGGCAAATTGTGGTTTAGAAATTCATGTCAGAGTATTCAGATATGCAAAATAAATTTTCGCAGTTGTAAATCAAACGGGTTTCTTTTTTCGCTCTCACTCATTCAAAATGTAGGCGTCGAGATTTCGGCCACCGCGTTCGCAGTTGAGCTCATCCTTACATGAAAATTTACATGCGATGTCACTTTTGGAATTTAATGAACACGAAGAATGTGACGCTTTTTGTTCCGAGCCATTTCTGAGATTTTTTTACTTTAAAAAAAAAAAATCCATTCTTACCAAATACCTATCCACATTCTAAAGCAGTCAAACAAAACACGCCTAATGGTCTAAATTTCTTGTAAGAAATGGCCTTAAAGCTCTGGAACATCTAAAACATTAAAAAAACTCTTCTAAAATGTTCTAAAACGTTCAAAATGGGCAACAAGTGTATAAAAAACCCTAAATCTATTAAAAATAAATAATCTAAAACTTTTCTGAAATGTCTAAACACGTTCAAAAGCAGTCAAAAAAAACACGCTTAAATGGTCTTAAAATTCTTATAAAAATGACCTCAAATGCTCTGGAAACATCTCTAAAAACACTCTAAAAACTCTCCTAAACATAGTCTTAAATCTTTCGAAAACTGGGCCTAAACACATTCTAAAATCCGTTTGGACACAAAAAATCTCCTAAACAGTCCTCAAATATCTAAACGGTGTTAGGAAAACGCTCTAAACACAATATCCGAAAAACCAACTCTCTACACATGTTCTAAACAACGCTTTCCAACCTCGTCAAAAACACGTGTCTAAAACACAAACGTCTAAAAAGCCCCTAATATCTATTAAAACTAAATAATCTAAATAAAACTTTCTGAAAATGTCTAAAACGTTCAACAAGCAGGCGGTCAAAAAACACGCTTACAAATGGTCTATAAATCTTATTACACATAATGACCTCAAATGCTCTGGAAAAACATCTAAACAACATTAAAAACTGCCCTCCTCCTAAATAGTCTAACATCTCTTTGAAAATATGGCCTCAAAACATTCTACTAAAGAGTCGTTTTGAAAAAATTCTAAGGCAGCTCCTTGAACATAGTCTAAACGGTTTAGACAAGAAACGTCCTAAAACACTACCGAACAGCTCTCTAACACTGTTCTAAAAACCTTCGCAAATGGTCAATCACGTGGTCTAAACGTCTAAAACGTCTAAACCCTAATCTATTAAGAATAAATATATCGAAACTTTTTCCTGAAATGTCTCAAAACGTTCAAAAGCAGTCACCAAACCCCAACCACGCTTAAATGGTCTAAATTCTTATAAAAATGACCTCAAATGCTCTGGAAACATTCTAAAACATTAAAAACTCTCCTAAAATAGTCTAAAATCTTTGAAAATGGCCTAAAACATTCTAAAATCGGTTTTGAAAAAATTCCTAAACAGTCCGAAAACTCTCTGAAAACGCTGTATTTAGAAACAACGTTCTATAAAACACAATACCGAACAGTCTCTATAAACAATTAGTTCTAAAACGATACGTATACTAACAAAATGTCGTAACAAGTCGTCTACTAAAAAACGTACAAACTCTCTGCCTAAAACACCCTAAAACTCTCACTTGATAATAATCCTAAAACTTTTCTAAAATGTCTCAAAACGTTCACACAAAGCAGTCAAAAAACACACGCTTAAATGGTCTACATAAAGTCTGATTACTAAAAATGACCTCAAATGCTCTAGAAACATCTAAAACATTAAAAAACTCTCCTAAAATAGGCTAAAATCTTTGTAAAATGTGCTCAAAACATTCTAAAAGCAGTTTGAAAAATTCACTAAAGCAGTCCGATAGTCTAAACGGTTTAGAAACGTTCTAAAACAATACCGCAAAACGTCTCTAAAATGTTCTAAAAACCGCAAAACATTCCAATAATGGTCAACAAGTGGTCTAAAAACGTGTCTAAAAACCGAAATCTATTAAAATAATGTAATCTAAAACATTATTCTAAAATGTCTAAACGTAGTCAATGTTCAAAAGCAGTCAAAAAACACGCTTAAATGGTTCTCTAAAGTCTTATATAAAAATGACCTCAATGCTCTAGGAAACATCCTAAAACATTAAAAACTACTCCTAAAATAGTCTAAAATCTTTGAAAATGGCCATAAAAACATTCTAAAATCGGTGTTTGTAAAAAGATCCTAAACAGTCCCAAAAATATCGTAAATCGGTTTAGAAACGTTCTAAAAACAAATACAGAAAACTCTCTCAAAAATGTTTCTACGTTCCAAATTGTCAACAAGTGCCGCCTATAAACCACACTCGTCACCCCTCTAAAAACATGTCTAAATCATTAAAATAAACAATCTAAAACTTTTCTAAAATGTCTAAAACGTTCTAAAGCGGTCAAAAAACATGCTTAAATGGTCTAAATTCTTATAAAAATGACCTTAAATGCTCTGCAAACATTCTAAAACACTAAAAACTCTCCTGAAATAGTCTAAAATCTTTTAAAATGGTCTAAAAATGGCCTTAAACATTCTCAAGTCGGTTTTAAAAACTCCCTAAATAGTCCTAAAATGTCTAAACGGTTTAGAAAAATTCTAAAACAATACCGAAAACTCTCTAAAACGTTCAAAAATGGTCAACAAGCGGTCTAAAAACCTCTCTCAAACTTTTTCGAGTCAACTTTCTATTTTGTAGTTTTGTCTCACAAAATTTTTTTAGACAAACGCCATTTCACTAGCGGTATTAAACGCTGGCTGTTTCGAGATTTCTATTGCGTTCGATTTTGAGACGACTGGTTTTAGAGCAAACATACTTCCAAAAGGTTTTTATTTTTTATTTTTCTAATCGTTTAAAATTGAACTCTTTGTCCTTTTAAGACCCTTCTTGAGGACGGAGTCGTAATGGAACATGTTGACGTCATCCCCCTGTCAACAGCCCCATTACGACAAAGTTCTTCCTATTTAAAAGTTACAACTAATTCTTTTTGAAAAAAAAAAAAAAAAAATTGAGAAAAATACTTCACAACTTTTCTTTACTACTACTTTTTTCTTTCTTTTTTTTGTTTTTTGAATAAGTAAAACAACTTAGGACTTATTAGAATGTTTAGGCCTATATATAATAAATAAAAAAAATTGTCTAAAAAAGTTTAACTAGAACTAAAATTCTAAAACGTTCAAAGCAGTCCAAAATCTTCCTAAAATAATCTAAATCTTTTAAAATGGTCTGAAAATGGCTCTAAAACATATCTAAACTGCGTGTTTGAAATAGCTTCTAAACAGCCCTTAAAATGGTCCTAGAGACGGTTAGTAACTCGTCTAAACCGTATGCGAATGAAAACTCTCTAAAATGTTCTAATCCACTTGTCAAGATGGTCAACATAGTGGTCTAAAAACGTCTAAAACTCTAATCTATAACATAAACAATCTTCTACAGACGTTCTTAAAGCAGTCAAAAAACACGCTAAATGGTCTTATTCTTATGACAAAATGGTCGCTTTAAAAGCTCGTATATATTCCTAAAACCATTAATAACTCTCCTAAAATAGTCTAAAATCTTTTAAAATGTGGCCTTAAACATCTAAACTCGGTGTTTTCTGAAAAAATCCATTCCTAAACAGTCCTAACATATCCAAACGGTTTAGAAACGTCCACAAACTAACAATACCCGAAAAGTCTCTAACATGTTCTAAAACGTTCCAATGTGTCAACAAGTGTCCTAAAACGTCTAAAACACTCTAAATCTATTACAATAAACAATGTCTAAACGTTCTAAAGTGGTCACATAGCTTAAATTGTCGTAAATTCTTATAAAATGGCCTTTAAAGCTCCTATATTATCCTAAAAACATTCAAAACCTCTCCTAAATAGTTCTAAAATCTTGTTTAAAATGTGGCCTATGACATGCTAAAATCGGTTTTGACAAAAAATTCCTAAACAGTCTAAATATCCAACAGGCAGGTGTTTTAATGAAACGTCAAAACAAAAACAATACCGAAAAGTCTCTAAAATGTTCTAAAACGTTTCCAAAATGGGCAACAACAGTGGTCTCAAAAAACGTCTAAAACTCTAAATCTATTAACAATAAACATCTAAAACGTTCTAAAGTGGTCAAAAACATGCTTAAATTGTCTCAATTCTGATGTAAAAATGGCCTTAAAAGCTCCGTATATATCCTAAAACATTAAAAACTCTCCTAAAATACGTCTCAAATCTTTTAATGTGGCCTAATAATACATTCTAAAATCGGTTTTGAAAAATTCCTAACAGTCGAAAATCATCCAAACGGTTTAGAAACGTTCTAAAACAATACCTGGGAAAAGTCTCTAAAATGTCATAAAACGTTCTCAAAATGGTCAATACGTGGTCTAAAGAACGTCTAAAACCATCTAAAATCTATTAAAATAACAATCTAAAACGTTCTAAAGACATTGTCAAAAACACGCTTAAATGGTCCTAATTCTTGAAAATGGCCTTAAAAGCTCCGGATACATCTCCTAGCAACATTAACAAACTCTCCTAAAATAGTCCTAAAATCGTTTAACATGTGGCCTACTAAAACATTCTAAATCGTTTTGAAAAAACTCCTACACAGTCCTAAAATACCACACGGTTGTAGAAAGCGTTCGCAAAACAATACCGAAAACTCTCTCAAACATGTTCTAAAAACGTTCCAACATGGTCAACACGTGGCTCTAAACATACGTCTAAAACTCTAAATCTATATAATAACCAATCTAAACGTCTAAAGTGGTCAGAAAAAACATGCTTAATTGTCTAAATTCTTATAAAAATGGCCTTTTAACTTAAAAGCTCGTTATACATCCTAAAACATTCACTGTCTCCTACATAGTCTCAAATCTTTTAAAATGTGGCTCAAAACATCTAAAATCGGTTTTGAAAAAATCTCTAAACAGTCTCCTAAAATATCCAAAACTGGTTTAGAACGTTCCAAAACATATACCGAAAAGATCTCTAAAATGTCTCTAAAACGTTCCAAAATGGTCTAAACGAAGTGGTCTAAAAACTAAATCTTCTAAAACTCTTAATCTATTAAAATAAACATCCTTTTAAAACGTCTAAAGCATGTTTAAACAAAAAACACGACTTACAATGGTCTTAATTCTTATGAAAATGGCCTTAAAAGCTCCGTTATACATCTAAAACATAAAAACTCTCCTAAAATAGTCTAAAATCTTTTAAAATGTGGCCTAAAACATCTAAAATCGGTTTTGAAAAAATTCCTAAACAGTCCTCAAAATATCCAAACGGTTAGAAACGTTCCAAAACAATACCGAAAAAGTCTCTAAAATGTTCTAAAACGTTCCAAAATGGTCAACAAGTGGTCTAAAAACGTCTAAAACTCTAAATCTATTAAAATAAACAATCTAAAACGTTCTAAAGCAGTCAAAAAACACGCTTAAATGGTCTTTATTCTTATGAAAATGGCCTTAAAAGCTCCGTATATATCCTAAAACATTAAAAACTCTCCTAAAATAGTCTAAAATCTTTTAAAATGTGGCCTAAAACATCTAAAATCGGTTTTGAAAAAATTCCTAAACAGTCCTAAAATATCCAAACGGTTTAGAAACGTTCCAAAACAATACCGAAAAGTCTCTAAAATGTTCTAAAACGTTCCAAAATGGTCAACAAGTGGTCTAAAAACGTCTAAAACTCTAAATCTATTAAAATAAACAATCTAAAACGTTCTAAAGTGGTCAAAAAACATGCTTAAATTGTCTAAATTCTTATAAAAATGGCCTTAAAAGCTCCATATATATCCTAAAACATTAAAAACTCTCCTAAAATAGTCTAAAATCTTTTAAAATGTGGCCTAATACATTCTAAAATCGGTTTTGAAAAAATTCCTAAACAGTCCTAAAATATCCAAACGGTTTAGAAACGTTCCAAAACAATACCGAAAAGTCTCTAAAATGTTCTAAAACGTTCCAAAATGGTCAACAAGTGGTCTAAAAACGTCTAAAACTCTAAATCTATTAAAATAAACAATCTAAAACGTTCTAAAGTGGTCAAAAAACATGCTTAAATTGTCTAAATTCTTATAAAAATGGCCTTAAAAGCTCCGTATATATCCTAAAACATTAAAAACTCTCCTAAAATAGTCTAAAATCTTTTAAAATGTGGCCTAAAACATTCTAAAATCGGTTTTGAAAAAATTCCTAAACAGTCCTAAAATATCCAAACGGTTTAGAAACGTTCTAAAACAATACCGAAAAGTCTCTAAAATGTTCTAAAACGTTCCAAAATGGTCAATAAGTGGTCTAAAAACGTCTAAAACTCTAAATCTATTAAAATAAACAATCTAAAACGTTCTAAAGCAGTCAAAAAACACGCTTAAATGGTCCTAATTCTTATGAAAATGGCCTTAAAAGCTCCGGATACATCCTAAAACATTAAAAACTCTCCTAAAATAGTCTAAAATCTTTTAAAATGTGGCCTAAAACATTCTAAAATCGGTTTTGAAAAAACTCCTACACAGTCCTAAAATATCCAAACGGTTTAGAAACGTTCCAAAACAATACCGAAAACTCTCTAAAATGTTCTAAAACGTTCCAAAATGGTCAACAAGTGGTCTAAAAACGTCTAAAACTCTAAATCTATTAAAATAAACAATCTAAAACGTTCTAAAGTGGTCAAAAAACATGCTTAAATTGTCTAAATTCTTATAAAAATGGCCTTAAAAGCTCCGTATACATCCTAAAACATTAAAAACTCTCCTAAAATAGTCTAAAATCTTTTAAAATGTGGCCTAAAACATCTAAAATCGGTTTTGAAAAAATTCCTAAACAGTCCTAAAATATCCAAACGGTTTAGAAACGTTCCAAAACAATACCGAAAAGTCTCTAAAATGTTCTAAAACGTTCCAAAATGGTCAACAAGTGGTCTAAAAACGTCTAAAACTCTAAATCTATTAAAATAAACAATCTAAAACGTTCTAAAGCAGTCAAAAAACACGCTTAAATGGTCTTAATTCTTATGAAAATGGCCTTAAAAGCTCCGTATACATCCTAAAACATTAAAAACTCTCCTAAAATAGTCTAAAATCTTTTAAAATGTGGCCTAAAACATCTAAAATCGGTTTTGAAAAAATTCCTAAACAGTCCTAAAATATCCAAACGGTTTAGAAACGTTCCAAAACAATACCGAAAAGTCTCTAAAATGTTCTAAAACGTTCCAAAATGGTCAACAAGTGGTCTAAAAACGTCTAAAACTCTAAATCTATTAAAATAAACAATCTAAAACGTTCTAAAGCAGTCAAAAAACACGCTTAAATGGTCTTAATTCTTATAAAAATGGCCTTAAAAGCTCCGTATATATCCTAAAACATTAAAAACTCTCCTAAAATAGTCTAAAATCTTTTAAAATGTGGCCTAATACATTCTAAAATCGGTTTTGAAAAAATTCCTAAACAGTCCTAAAATATCCAAACGGTTTAGAAACGTTCCAAAACAATACCGAAAACTCTCTAAAATGTTCTAAAACGTTCCAAAATGGTCAACAAGTGGTCTAAAAACGTCTAAAACTCTAAATCTATTAAAATAAACAATCTAAAACGTTCTAAAGCGGTCAAAAAACACGCTTAAATTGTCTAAATTCTTATAAAAATGGCCTTAAAAGCTCCGTATACATCCTAAAACATTAAAAACTCTCCTAAAATAGTCTAAAATCTTTTAAAATGTGGCCTAAAACATCTAAAATCGGTTTTGAAAAAATTCCTAAACAGTCCTAAATATCCCACGGTTTAGAAACGTTCCAAAACAATACGAAAAGTCTCTAAAATGTTCTAAAACGTTCCAAAATGGTCAACAAAGTGGTCTAAAAACGTCCTAAAACTCTAAATCATTAAATAAACATCTAAAACGTTCTAAATGGTCAAAAACAGCTAAATTGTCTAAATTTTATAAAAGGCCTTAAAAGCTCCGTATATTCCTAAAACATTAAAACTCTCCTAAATATCTAAAACTTTTAAAATGTGGCCTAAAACATTCTAAAATCGGTTTTGAAAAAATTCCTAAACAGTCCTAAAATATCCAAACGGTTTAGAAACGTTTTGTTTGCGACAATTCTTATCCATTCTGCGATTTACATAATTATTGCCCTTGAGACAAAAGTCAATGTTTAAAGTCGTGAGGATTGCATTTGAAGATATATTTTGAATTAAAATGGAGGGGAACTATATTATAAGTCGAGAATCTAAACAAAAGGTACACTTGGGTTTATTTACAGTTTAATATTTGTTTTTGTTATTATGAACGTTGAGAGACATTCTGGCCCTTTTGGTTCATAATACGGAAAAACGGAAGAGAATTGAGTCCCCTAAATATTTCGGTGGTAAATTGTTTTTATGGTGCCACTTTTACCATATTTGTGGTGCCATTTTACTTTTTGTGGTAGTTACATTTTTATGGTTCCACTTATATTTTTCTGTGGTATACCTTTTTCGTGCCTCAATTATCACCCAACACTTTTGGTCATTTTTACCCCATTTTTGGTACCATATTACCATTATTATTTGTGGTATAGATAAACTTTTACTGCATTTATGGTGCCGCTTATTCTTTTTTTGTGGTTTACCGTTTCTAAGCCGATTAAATATTTTAGGACTGTTTAGGAATTTTTTTGAAACCGATTTTAGGCATGTTATTAGGGTCCTATTTTTAGACTGTCAGAATGTTTTTAAAACATTTTAGAACGTTTCTAAGACTCGTTACGGAGAGTAGGAATGTGTACCCAGTTTAGAATGTTTGCCTCTAGAAGCTATTTGGAACTCATTTCTTAGACCAATTAGTTAGCTTATTTAGACCGTGTAGATCTCTTTGAACCATGCTTAGACAGTATTTAGACATTCATAAGAGTTTTCTAGACTGTTTAGAATCGTTTTTTAGAAACATTGTTACAACAGTTTCTAGACCCGTTTGTAGGACACGTTTTTTAGACGTCTTAGGAATTGTTAAACACTATAGGAGACCGTCTAGGCCATTTTTCTGTCGAGGCTATTTTAGAACTTTCTAGACTGTCTCACGCTCTAGTTTAGACCGTTTTTAGGACCTTGTCTTTGAAACCACTTGTTGGCACAGTGTTAGACCATTCTCGAGGAGAGTTCCGCGCGCGGTATTTTAGAAATGTTTTTAGACCTTTAAAAGTTCTAACCGTTTTAGAATTTTAGGATATTTTTTTGAAACCCATTTTAGAATGTTTAGGCCATTTTAGACTATTTAGAACTTCTTAGACCAATTTAGACCCTATTTAGACCGTTTTTAGGATCTCTTTGACCATTTTTAGACAGTTTTTGACCATTTCATAGAGTTTCGAGACTGTTTAGAATGTTTTAGACCATTTTTAAAAGTTTCTAAACCGTTAGACATTTTAGGACTGTTTAGGAATAAACCAATTTTAGACTGGTTTAGGGCCATTTTTAGGCTATTTAGAACTTTCTTAGACTGTTTCAGACCCTATTTAGACCGTTTTAGGATGTCTTTGAACCATTTTAGACAGTTTTTGATCATTTCATAGAGTTTCGAGACTGTTTTAGAATGTTTTTAGACCATTTTTAAAAGTTTCTAAACCGTTTAGACATTTTAGGACTGTTTAGGAATTTTTTTAAAACCAATTTTAGATTGTTGAGGGCCATTTTTAGGCTATTTAGAAATTTCTTAGACTGTTTTAGACCCTATTTAGACCGTTTTAGGATGTCTTTGAACCATTTTAGACAGTTTTGAGTCATTTCATAGAGTTTCGAGACTGTTTTAGAATGTTTTTAAACCATTTTAGAACGTTTCTAAACCGTTTAGAGATTTTAGGAATTTTTTGAAACTCCGTTTTAGAATGTTTAGGGCCATTTTAGACTATTTAGAACTTTCTTAGACCAATTTAGACCCTATTTAGACCGTTTTAGGATGTCTTTAAACCATTTTACACAGTTTTAGACCATTTAGAAAGTTTTAAGACCAATTAAGACATTTTAGGACTGTTTAGGAATTTTTTTAAAAACCAATTTTAGACTGTTTAGGGCCATTTTTAGACTATTTAGAATTTGTTTAGACCTTTTTAGACCCTATTTAGACCGTTTTAGGATGTCTTTAAACCATTTTAACGATTTTTACATCGAAAAACCGACCTCGGATTCGTGTTTCTCACCCTAAAAACCGTCTAAAAACACAATTTGGGGCAAATCAAAAACATCTGCTTGGTTAAAAAAAAATGAGTGGGTTGTATTTTTTGTTATTTCTCTGTTGTGTTTCTGGTGAAGTTCGGATTAGTTTCCCACTCGCTCCCGACTCGTTTATTTTGAGCGGTAATGAGACTTTACGTTCGAGTTTATTGTGGGACGCGATTTCGTTATTTCTCGGACGGAGTTTCCGCGTCGAAAATTCATGGTCGGGACTTTTCCTCCGAAACCCTTTCAGTTTCCCCGAAAGTCTTCTCATCCTCAGAATCTCAAATTTGGACCTCGAACTCAAAAATTCGTTTCCTTTCATCCTCGACGAAGAAATACGTCAAAACCCATCACTTTACAGACTCAAAAATTTTCGAAATAAAAGAATCAATTTTTTGGACTCTTTCGGCAAAATTTTGACCAAGAAAAAAATTCGAGACGTCCTCTTTTTCAGTTTTAAAAACACAACTTCCAAAGGAATCGTCCAAAATAAAATCGAAAAGTTGACAAAACGTCTAAAAACGTCGCCCATCAAATATTGCTTGATAATAATCAACGAACTTGGAAGAAAAAGGCGAAAAAGAAATTTGAAATTGAGAACTTTTCAATCGATTGCTGATCAAATCACGAACGTAAGCGAGACTAGGCCGCCGGACGGGAAAAAAAATATCGACCCGGAAACTTTTAATTTAATTTTTTGGACGTTTTCCGCTTGGGCTTTTGTACTTTACGCCGTCTGCGCTTACTTTCTTTATCTGGATCCGTCGGAAAACAACAAATTTTATAGAATCACATCCTATAAATTCAAAAAAAATAATTGATTTCAATAAAAATAAATGTTTATTCGTGATTTTGGTGCAAAACCACACTTTGAGTCTCAAAAAATTGGTTTAAAGACATCCTAAAACGGTCTAAATAGGGTCTAAATTGGTCTAAGAAAGTTCTAAATAGTCTAAAATGGCCCTAAACATTCTAAAATGGGTGTTAAAAAAATTCCTAAAATATCTAAACGGTTTAGAAACTTTCTAAAACAATAACGAAATGTCTCTAAAATGTTCTAAAACGGTCTAAATAGGGTCTAAATTGGTCTAAGAAAGTTCTAAATAGTCTAAAAATGCCGCTAAACATTCTAAAATTGGTTTCAAAAAGATTCCTAAACAGTCCTAAAAAGTCTAAACGGTTTAGAAACTTTTTAAAATGGTCTAAAAACATTCTAAAACAGTTTCGAAACTCTATGAAATGGTCTAAAACTGTCTAAAATGGTTCAAAGACATCCTAAAACGGTCTAAATAGGGCCTAAATTGGTCTAAGAAAGTTCTAAATAGTCTAAAATGGCCCTTAACATTCTAAAATGGGTGTTAAAAAAAATTCCTAAAATATCTAAACGGTATAGAAACGTTCTAAACCAATACCGAAATCTCTCTAAAATGTTCTAAAACGGTCTAAATAGGGTCTAAATTGGTCTAAGAAAGTTCTGAATAGTCTAAAAATGGCCCTAAATAGTCTAAAATTGGTTTTAAAAAAATTGCAAAACAGTCCTAAAATGTCTAAACGGTTTAGAAACTTTATAAAATGGTCTACAAACATTCTAAAACAGTCTCGAAACTGTATGAAATGGTCTAAAACTGTCTAAAATGGTTTAAAGACATCCTAAAACGGTCTAAATAGGGTCTAAATTGGTCTAAGAAAGTTCTAAATAGTCTAAAATGGCCCCAAACATTCTAAAATGGGTGTTAAAAAAATTCCTAAAATATCTAAACGGTTTAGAAACTTTCTAAACAATAACGACGTCTCTCTAAAATGTTCTAAAACTGTCTAAATAGGGTCTAAAAAGGTCTAAGAAAGTTCTAAATAGTCTAAAAATGGCAGTAAACAGTCTAAAATTGGTTTTAAAAAAATTCCTAAACAGTCCTAAAATGTCTAAACGGTTTAGAAACTTTTTAAAATGGTCTAAAAACATTCTAAAACAGTCTCGAAACTGTATGAAATGGTCTAAAACTGTCTAAAATGGTTCAAAGACATCCTAAAACGGTCTAAATAGGGCCTAAATTGGTCTAAGAAAGTTCTAAATAGTCTAAAAATGCAGCTAAACATTCTAAAATTGGTTTTAAAAAAATTCCTAAACAGTCCTAAAATGTCTAAACGGTTTAGAAACTTTTTAAAATGGTCTAAAAACATTCTAAAACAGTCTCGAAACTGTATGAAATGGTCTAAAACTGTCTAAAATGGTTCAAAGACATCCTAAAACGGTCTAAATAGGGCCTAAATTGGTCTAAGAAAGTTCTAAATAGTCTAAAATGGCCCTAAACATTCTAAAATGGGGTTTTAAAAAAATTCCTAAAATCTCTAAACGGTTTAGAAACGTCCTAAAATGGTTTAAAAACATTCTAAAACAGTCTCGAAACTCTATGAAATGGTCCAAAACTGTCTAAAATGGTTTAAAGACATCCTAAAACTGTCTAAAAGTTCTAAATAGTCTAAAAATGGTCCTATACAGTATAAAATTAGTTTAAAAAAAATTCCTAAACAGTCCTAAAATGTCTCAATTGGTCTTAAAACTGTATAAATTGGTTTAAGACATCCTAAAACGGTCTTAATAGGGTCTAAAACGGTCTAAATTGGTCTAAGAAACTTCTAAATAGTCTAAAATGGCCCTAAACATTCTAAAATTGGTTTTAAAAAAAAATCCTAAACAGTCCTAAAATGTCTCAATTGGTCTTAAAACTTTCTAAAATGGTTTAAAGACATCCTAAAACGGTCTAAATAGGGTCTAAAACAGTCTAAGAAAGTTCTAAATAGCCTAAAAATGGCCCTAAACAGTCTAAAATTGGTTTTAAAAAAATTCCTAAACAGTCCTAAAATGTCTAAACGGTTAAACGGCTTGGGCTTTTGTACTTTACGCCGTCTGCGCTTACTTTCTTTATCTGGATCCGTCGGAAAACAACAAATTTTATAGAATCACATCCTATAAATTAAAAAAAAAAAATTGATTTCAATAAAAATAAGTGTTAATTCGTGATTTTGGTGCAAAACCACATTTTGAGTCTCAAAAAATTGGTTTAAAGACATCCTAAAACGGTCTAAATAGGATCTAAATTGGTCCAAGAAAGTCTTAAATAGTCTAAAAAGGCCCTAAACATTCTAAAAAGGGGTTTAAAAAATACCTAAAATCTCTAAACGGTTTAGAAACGTTCTAAAATGGTTTAAAAACATTCTTAAACAGTCTCGAAACTCTATAAAATGGCCCAAAACTGTCTAAAATGGTTTGAAGACATCCTAAAACGGTCTAAATAGGGTCTAAAACGGTCTAAATTGGTCTAAGAAAGTTCTAAATAGTCTAAAATGGCCATAAACATTCTAAAATTGGTTTTAAAAAAATTCCTAAACAGTCCTAAAATGTCTCAATTGGTCTTAAAACTTTCTTAAATGGTCTAAAACTGTCTAAAATGGTTTAGGACACCCTAAAACGGTCTAAATAGGGTCTAAAACGGTCTAAGAAAGTTCTAAATAGTCTGAAATGGCGATAAACATTCTAAAATGGGGTTTTCAAAAAATTCCTAAAATATCTAAACGGTTTAGAAACGTTCTAAAACAATACCGAAAACTCTCTAAAATGTTCTAAAAATGTCAACAAGTGATTTGAAAACGTCTAAAATTCTAAATCTATTAAAATAAACAAACTAAAACTTTTCTAAAATGGTTTAAAGACATCCTAAAACGGTCTAAATAGGGTCTAAATTGGTCTAAGAAAGTTCTAAATAGTCTAAAATGGCATTAAACATTCTAAAAAGGGGTTTAAAAAATTTCCGGTTTAGAAACGTTCTAAAACAATACCGAAAACTCTCTAAAATGTTCTAAAACGGTCAAAAAGTGGTTTAAAAACGTCTAAAATTCTAAATTTATTATATAAACAATCTCAAACTTTTCTAAAATGTCTAAAACGTTCTAAAGTAGTCAAAAAACACTCTTAAATGGTCTAAATTCTTATAAACATGGCCTGGAAACATGCTATAACATTAAAAACTATCCTAAAATAGTCTATAATCTTTTAAAATGGTCTAAAAATGGCCTAAAATATTTTAAAATCGGTTTTGAAAAAATTCCTAAACAGTCCTAAAATGTCTAAACGGTTTAGAAACGTTCTAAAACAATACCGAAAACTCTCTAAAATGTTCTAAAGCTTCCCAAAATGGTCAACAAGTGGCCTAAAAAACGATTAAAACTCTAAATCTATTAAAAATAAATAATCCAAAACGTTCTAAAGCAGTCAAAAAACACTCTTAAATGGTCTAAATTCTTATAAAAATGACCTTAAATCCTAAAACATTAAAAACTCTCCTAAAATAGTCTGAAATCTTTTAAAATGGTTAAAAACGGTCTAAACCGTTTAGACATTTTAGGGCTGTTTAGGAATTCGTGGTCGAAAAAAATATTTTCAAATCGAAAAACCGACCTCAGATTCGTGTTTCTCACCCTAAAAAACGTCTAAAAACACATTTTAGGGGCAAATCAAAAATTGAAAATTTTACCCCCAAAAAGTTCATGTTTCTCACCTTAAAAACAGTCCAAAACCAGATTTTGAACCAAATCAAAAAATAAAATTTCTCAGTTTTCTTAAAAATCAAAATTGCTTAATCAAAAAACGGACTTCGAGACCGACCTCAATAGCCTCCTCTCCTCCGGAAATCCGCTAAAACGTGATTTTCCATTTTTCGGTTTCAAAAGTTTTATCCAACAGTGTTGCCAACCGCTCAATTTAAACTATTGAACCTGAAAGAGTAAAAAGGACGTTTAAGCGTCTTATTGGCATTCCCGTCACGTAGTATAAGACAAATATTCGTTACGAGAGATCCTGAAACCGGGTCCAAAAATAAAGAAAAAAAAAATTATTGTATTTTTATTTAGAACTTTGACACTGAAACCTTTATAGGGTTTCCCTCGTGATAATGAAAACTGTGTGGGCCTCATCCGTCATGATTAGGCCTTTATCACTTCGTAAATTTTACACCTGTCATCCCGATGGTTTTTCTTGTACCTATCATGAAAGAAAACGAAAAAGTTTAACGGGAAAAATTATTCTTGAACTGTCTGTGATGCCTCCGAGGGGTCAAAATATGACTAAAAAGCCAAATTTATCGTCTAAAAACGATCAAAGTCCACGTTAAACATGCATTAGTGGTCCAAAAAGGGTCCAGTTATGACTAAAAATTAGGTTTTACCTCTAAATATGGCCAAAGTATGTCTTGACGAATGGTCAGAGTTTATCTTAAAATGCTTCTATCGGGTAAAAACGGTGAAAGAAACGGTTTAAAAAGAAATTAAATCATCTAAAATGGTTTAAAGACATCCTAAAACGGTCTAAACAGGGTCTAAGAAAGTTCTATGTAGTCTAAAAATGGCCCTAAACAGTCTAAAATTGGTTTTAAAAAATTCCTAAACAGTCCTAAAATGTCTAAACGGTTTAGAAACGTTCTAAAATGGTCTAAAAACAAACAGTCTCGAAACTATGAAATGGTCTAAAACTGTCTAAAATGGTTTAAAGAAATCCTAAAGCGGTCTAAATAGGGTCTAATATGGTCCAAAAATGGCCCTAAACTTTCTAAAATTGGTTTTGAAAAAATTTCTAAACAGTCCTAAAATGTCTAAACGGTTTAGAAACGTTCTAAAACAATGTCTAAACAGTCAAAAATGATCCAAAACATTCCAAAATGGACAACAAATGGTCTAAAACTCTAAATCTATTAAAATGAACAATCTAAAAAATTTCTAAAATGGTTTAAAGACACCCTAAAACGCTCTAAATAGGGTCTAACGTGGTCTAAAAATGGCCCAAACATTCTAAAATTGGTTTTCAAAAAATTCCTAAACAGTCCTAAAATGTCTAAACGGCTTAGAAACGTTCTAAAATGATCTAAAACAAACAGTCTCGAAACTATGAAAATGGTCAAAAACTGTCTAAAATGGTTTCAAGAAATCCTAAAGCGGTCTAAATAGAGTATAAAATGGTCTAAGAATGTTCTAAATAGTCTAAAAATGGCCCTAAAACGTCTAAAATTGGTTTGGAAAAAATTCCTAAACAGTCCTAAAATGTCTGAACGGTTTAGAAACGTTCTAAAATGGCCTAAAAACATTCTAAAACAGTCTCTAAACTCTAAGAAATGGTCTAAAACTGTCTAAAGTGGTTTAAAGACATCCTAAAACGGTTTAAGAGAGTTCTAAATAGTCTAAAAATGGCCCTTAACAGTCTAAAATTGGTTTAAAAAAATTCCTAAACAGTCCTAAAATCTCCAAACGGTTTAGAAACGTTCTAAAGTGGTCTAAAAACATTCTGAAACAGTCTATAAACTCTAAGAAATGGTCTAAAACTGTCTACAATGGTTTAAAGACATCCTAAAACGTTCTAAGTAGGGTCTAAAATGGTCTAAGAAAGTTCTAAATAGTCTAAAAATGGCCCTAAACAGTCTAAAATTGGTTTAAAAAAAATTCCTAAACAGTCCTAAAATCTCCAAACGGTTTAGAAACGTTCTAAAGTGGTCTAAAAACATTCTAAAACAGTCTCTAAACTCTAAGAAATGGTCTAAAACTGTCTAAAATGGTTTAAAGACATCCTAAAACGGTCTAAGTAGATTCTAAAATGGTCTAAGAAAGTTCTGAATAGTCTAAAAATGGCCCTATACAGTATAAAATTGGTTTAAAAAAATTCCTAAACAGTCCTAAAATCTCTAAACGGTTTAGAAACGTTCTAAAATGTTCTTAAAACATTCTAAAACAGTCTCTAAACTCTAAGAAATGGTCTAAAACTGTCTAAAATGGTTTAAAGACATCCTAAAACGGTCTAAATAGGGTCTAAAACGGTCTAAGAAAGTTCTAAATAGTCTAAAAATAAAGGCCCAAACATTCTAAAATTGGTTTTGAAAAAATTCCTAAACAGTCCTAAAACGTCTAAACGGTCTAGAAAAGTTCTAAAATGGTTTAAAACAGTCTAAAATGGTTAAAAGACATCCTGAAATGGTTTAAATAGGTTCTAAAACGTACTCAATAGTCTAAAATGTTCTAAAAATTATCCTAAACAGTCTAAAATTGGGTCAAAGAAATCTTTGTATCGTTTATTTTTCCGCTTTATGATGCATAATTTTCGATTTTTTTTTCTTTCTAAAAAAAGTTATAATTACTATGACTGGCCTTGAGGTCAATGTCAACCATTGATTAATTTTGTTTGCAATATTTTTTATCTATCTTCCTGTATTCGAGATTAAAATACGTTGAAATTTCGTCTCGGACTCGAATAAAATGCTAATTTATAACAAAGGATAATCTTGGAGATGACATTCCCCTCTCTGGCGTCTATTGAGGTGGGGAAGAGCCGGCGTTCGCTTAAAAATAAAACTTCGTTCGACTTTGAAGTGGCCAGTCGAAAATCGTCCGCCGCCCTAGAATCGTTTGTTCGGTTTCGTTAAGTTTTCTCGCGAAGCACAAGTGGTGACAGTGTGCTGGTGAGAAGAAAAACCGACCTAGAAATCCTTTCAATTCTCGCATGTAAGTTTTTTCTCATTTCAAAACCAGAAATGATGCCAAATCACTCTAAATTTGTACTCTCAGACGTGTTCAAACTTCGCTGCTCATTGCCTCATTCCCCTAAGTTTGGAGATGTTCGCTCCGGATCACCCTGTAGTCAAAAAACACTCCTACAACTAAAGGAAATAGGCTCTAAAACTGTCCTAAAATGTCTTAATTGGTCTAAAAATTTTCTAAAATGGTGTAAAAACATTCTAAAACAGTCTCGAAACTCAACGGAATAGTCTAAAACTGTCTAAAATGGTTTAAAGACATCCTAAAACGGTCTAAATAGGGTCTAAATTGGTCCAAGAAAGTTCTAAATAGTCTGAAATGGCGATAAACATTCTAAAATGGGGTTTAAAAAAAATTCCTAAAATCTCTAAACGGTTTGGATACGTTCTAAAACAATACCGAAAACTCTCTAAAATGTTCTAAAACGGTCAACAAGTGGTTTAAAAACGTCTAAAATTCTAAATCTATTAAAATAAACAATCTAAAACTTTTCTAAAATGGTTTCAAGACATCCTAATACGGTCTAAATTGGGTCTAAAATGGCCCTTAAAATTCTAAAATTGGTTTTGAAGAAATTCCTAAACAGTCCTAAAATGTCTAAACGGTTAAAAACGTTCTAAAACAATGCCGAAAACTCTCTAAAATGTTCTAAAACGTTCCAAATGGTCAGCAAGTGGTCTAAAAACGTCTAAAACTCTAAACCTATTAAAAATAAACATTCTAAACCTTTTCTAAAATGTCTAAAACGTCCTAAAGTAGTCAAAAAACTCTAAATTTAGACGTTTTCGTTAAGTTTTCTCGCGTGGTGACAGTGTGCTGTTGAGAAGAAAAACTGACCTAGAAATCCTTTCAATTCTCGCATGTAAGTTTTTTCTCATTTCAAAACCAGAAATGATGCCAAATCACTCTAAATTTGTACTCTCAGAAGTGTTCAAACTTCGCTGCTCATTGCCTCATTCCCCTAAGTTTGAAGATGTTCACTCCGGATCACCCTGTAGTCAAAAAACACTCCTACAACTAAAGGAAATAGGCTCTAAAACTGTCCTAAAATGTCTTAATTGGTCTAAAAAATTTCTAAAATGGTGTAAAAACATTCTAAAACAGTCTCGAAACTCAACGGAATAGTCTAAAACTGTCTAAAATGGTTTAAAGACATCCTAAAACGGTCTAAATAGGGTCTAAATTGGTCCAAGAAAGTTCTAAATAGTCTGAAATGGCGATAAACATTCTAAAATGGGGTTTAAAAAAAATTCCTAAAATCTCTAAACGGTTTGGATACGTTCTAAAACAATACCGAAAACTCTCTAAAATGTTCTAAAACGGTCAACAAGTGGTTTAAAAACGTCTAAAACTCTAAATCTATTAGAATAAACAATCTAAAACTTTTCTAAAATGGTTTAAAGACATCCTAAAACGGTCTGAATAGGGTCTAAAATGGCCCTAAACATTCTAAAATTGGTTTTGAAAAAATTCCTAAACAGTCCTAAAATGTCTAAACGGTTAAAAACGTTCTAAAACAATTCCGAAAACTCTCTAAAATGTTCTAAAACGTTCCAAATGGTCAGCAAGTGGTCTAAAAACGTCTAAAACTCTAAACCTATTAAAAATAAACATTCTAAACCTTTTCTAAAATGTCTAAAACGTCCTAAAGTAGTCAAAAAACTCTAAATTTAGACGGTTTCGTTAAGTTTTCTCGCGAAGCGCAAGTGGTGACAGTGTGCTGGTGAGAAGAAAAACCGACCTAGAAATCCTTTCAATTCTCGCATGTAAGTTTTTTCTCATTTCAAAACCAGAAATGATGCCAAATCACTCTAAATTTGTACTCTCAGAAGTGTTCAAACTTCGCTGCTCATTGCCTCATTCCCCTAAGTTTGGAAATGTTCGCTCCGGATCACCCTGTAGTCAAAAAACACTCCTACAACTAAAGGAAATAGGCTCTAAAACTGTCCTAAAATGTCTTAATTGGTCTAAAAAATTTCTAAAATGGTGTAAAAACATTCTAAAACAGTCTCGAAACTCAACGGAATAGTCTAAAACTGTCTAAAATGGTTTAAAGACATCCTAAAACGGTCTAAATAGGGTCTAAATTGGTCCAAGAAAGTTCTAAATAGTCTGAAATGGCGATAAACATTCTAAAATGGGGTTTAAAAAAAATTCCTAAAATCTCTAAACGGTTTGGATACGTTCTAAAACAATACCGGAAACTCTATAATGTTCTAAAACGGTCAACAAGTGGTTTAAAAACGTCTAAAATTCTAAATCTATTAAAATAAACAATCTAAAACTTTTCTAAAATGGTTTCAAGACATCCTAAAACGGTCTAAATAGGGTCTAAAATGGCCCTTAAAATTCTAAAATTGGTTTTGAAGAAATTCCTAAACAGTCCTAAAATGTCTAAACGGTTAAAAACGTTCTAAAACAATACCGGAAACTCTCTAAAATGTTCTAAAACGTTCCAAATGGTCAGCAAGTGGTCTAAAAACGTCTAAAACTCTAAACCTATTAAAAATAAACATTCTAAACCTTTTCTAAAATGTCTAAAACGTTCTAAAGCAATCAAAAACACGTTTAAATTGTCTAAATTCTTATAAAAATGGCCTTAAATGCTTTGGAAACATTCTAAAACATTAAAAACTCTCCTAAAATAGTCTCTAAAATCTTTTAAAATGGTCTAAAAATGGCCTAAAACATTCTAAAATTGGTTTTAAAAAAAATTCTTAAACAGCCCTAAAATGTCTAAACGGTTTAGAAACGTTCTAAAACAATACCGCAAACTCTCTAAAATGTTCTAAAACGTTAAAATGGTCAACAAGTGGTCTAAAAACGTCTAAAACTCTAAATCTATTAAAAATAAACAATCTAAAACTTTTCTAAAATGTCTAAAACGTTCTAAAGCAGTCAAAAAACACGTTTAAATGGTCTAAATTCTTATAAAAATGGCCTTAAATGCTTTGGAAACATTCTAAAACATTAAAAACTCTCCTAAAATAGTCTAAAATCTTTTAAAATGGTCTAAAAATGGCCTAAAACATTCTAAAATTGGTTTTAAAAAAATTCCTAAACAGCCCTAAAATGTCTAAACGGTTTAGAAACGTTCTAAAACAATACCGAAAACTCTCTAAAATGTTCTAAAACGATCTAAAATGGTTAGAAAGACATCGTAAAAGCGTCTAAATGGGGTCGAAACTGGTCTAACAACGTTCTAAACTAGTCAAAATATGCCCTAAACATTCTAAAACGTGGTTAAAAAATTCTAAACATGTACCTGTAACGTCTCTAAAGCGGTAAGAAACGTCTAAACATACCGAAAGCGCTCTTAAATAGTTCTAAAACTTCCAAATTGGTCAACAAGTGCCTTAAATCGTCTGATCTCTAAATCTATTCTGAATACACATCTACTTTTCTACTCTCTCAATGACAGTCCTAAAACGGCTACTCTCTCTATCATCCTGTAGTCATAAACATGGCCTACATTCTACACTGGTGTAAAGGGAATAGTTCCTATCTGTCCTAAATCGCTAAACGGTTTAGAAACGTCCTTAAATGGTCTAAAACCATCTAAAACAGTCTCGTAACTCTACGGAATGGGTCTCAAAACTGTCCTAAATGGTTAAGACATCCCTAAAACGGTCTAAATAGGGTCTAACGTCTAAGGAAGTTTCTAAATAGTCTAAAATGGCCCAAACAGTCTAAAATATGGTTTTAAAAAAATTCCTAAAATCTCTAAACGGTTTAGAACGTTCTAAAATGTTTAAAACATTCTAAAACAGTCTCGAAACTCTATGAATGGTCCAAAACTGTCTAAAATGTTTAAAAGATCCTAAAACGGTCTAGTACTCTAAGTCTAATTCAATGGCCCACAACAGCTAAAATTGGTTTGAAAAAAATCCCTAAAATCTCTAACGTTTAAAACGTCAAAATGGTAAAACATTCTAAAACAGTCTCGAAACTCTATGAAATGGTCCAAAAACTGTCTAAAATGGTTTAAAGACATCCTTAAAACTGTCTAAATAGGGTCTTAAAACGTCTAAGGCAGTTCTAATAGTCTAAAAAATGGCCGTAAACAGTCTAAAATTGGTTTGAAAAATTCCTAAAATCTCTAAACGGTTTAGAAACGTTCTAAAAATCGTTACCGCAAACTCCTCTATAAACTGTCTCGAAACGTCTATGAACTGGTCTAAATACAAGCTGTCTAAACTGGTCTAAAGACATCCTAAATACGGTCTAAATAGCGTCTAAACTTTGTCTAAGAAGTGTCTAAATCGTCTAAAGCATGGCCCAAAACACGTCTCAAATGGTGTTTGCTAAATTCCTATAAATGGCTCTCTAAACGCGTTTGGAACGTTCTAAAACGTTTAAAAACATCTCTAAAACCATGGTCTAATCTTTTGACGGTCGAGGAATGGCGTCTCAAAACACTGTCTACATATGGTTTAAAAATAAAATTGTTTAAACAGCCCTAAAAATTCTAATGGTCTACACGCTTCTAAAACAATACCGCAAACCTCTCTAGTATGTGCTAAAACGTCTAAAATGTGACGTTTTGTCCTAAAAACGTCTAAACTCTAATCTATTATCTCTAAACGCGTCTAGACAGCGTTCTAAAATGTCCTTAAAGTCTTCTAAAGCGGTCATCGAAACGTCTAACTGGGTCTAATGGTCTCATACTGGCCTTAATGCTGGTTTGTAAGGACCATCCGAAAACGCGTCTAAATAGGGTCGAAAACAGTCTAGGAAGTTCTAAATAGTCAAAAATGGCCCTAAACAGTCTCAAAAATTGCTAGTTTTTGGATTCACTAAAATAAAAACTCTAAACGGTTAGAAACAAAGTCTAAAATGTGCTAAAACATTCTAAAACGGTCTAGGAAGTTCTAAATAGTTTTCCAAAAGGGCCACCAAAACAGTCTAAATTGCTTTTGAAACTTCATTCCTAAAATCTCTTAAACGGTTTAGACAACGTTTCTAAAATGTTTCTAAACCATTCTAAAACAGTCTCGAAACTCTATGAAATGTCCAAAACTGTCCTACAATGGTCTTACAGAGCATCTACAAAACGTCGTATTAGGGTCTAAAACGGTCGAAAGGAAGTTCTAATAGTCTAAAAATATGGCCGCAAACAGTCTTAAATGGTTTTGAAAAAATTTCTAAACATTCTAAAATCGTCTAAACGAGTCTAGAAACGTTCTAAAATGGTTTAAAAACATTCTAAAACAGTCTCGAAACTCTATGAAATGGTCCAAAACTGTCTAAAATGGTTTAAAGACATCCTAAAACGGTCTAAATAGGGTCTAAAAACGGTCTAAGGAAGTTCTAAATAGTCTAAAAATGGCCCAAAACAGTCTAAAAATGGTTTTGAAAAAAATTCTAAAATCTCTAAACGGTTTAGAAACGTTCTAAAAATGGTTTAAAAACATTCTAAAACAGTCTCGAAACCTCTATGAAATGGTCCAAAACTGTCTAAAATGGTTTTAAAGACATCCTAAAACGGTCTAATAGGGTCTAAAACGGTCTAAGGAAGTTCTAAATAGTCAAAAAAATGGCCTAAACGGTCTAAAATTGGTTTGAAAAAAATTCCTAAAATCTCTAAACGGTTTAGAAACGTTCTAAAATGGTTAAAAACATTCTAAAACAGTCTCGAAACTCTATGAAATGGTCCAAAAACTGTCTAAAATGGTTTAAAGACATCCTAAAACGGTCTAAATAGGGTCTAAAACGGTCTAAGGAAGTTCTAAATAGTCTAAAAATGGCCCAAAACAGTCTAAAATTGGTTTTGAAAAAAATTCCTAAAATCTCTAAACGGTTTAGAAACGTTCTAAAATGGTTTAAAAACATTCTAAAACAGTCTCGAAACTCTATGAAATGGTCCAAAACTGTCTAAAATGGTTTAAAGACATCCTAAAACGGTCTAAATAGGGTCTAAAACGTCTAAGAAGTCTAAATAGTAAAAATGCCTAAAAAGTCTAAAATTGGTTTTGAAAAGAATTCCTAAAATCTCTAAACGGTTTAGATTTTAGAAGCGTTCTAAAATGGTTTAAAAACATTCTAAAACAGTCTCGAAACTCTATGAAATGGTCCAAAACTGTCTAAAATGGTTTAAAGACATCCTAAAACGGTCTAAAATAGGGTCAAAAGGCTAAAGAGTTCTAAATAGTCTAAAAATGGCCCAAAACAGTCTAAAATTGGTTTTGAAAAAATTCCTAAAATCTCTAAACGGTTTAGAAGCGTTCTAAAATGGTTTAAAAACATTCTAAAACAGTCTCGAAACTCTATGAAATGGTCCAAAACTGTCTAAAATGGTTTAAAGACATCCTAAAACGGCTAAAAGGGTCTAAAACGTCTAAAGTTCTCAATAGTCTAAAAATGGCCAAAACAGTCTAAAATTGGTTTTGAAAAAAATTCCTAAAATCTCTAAACGGTTTTAGAAGTTCTAAAATGGTTTAAAAACATTCTAAAACAGTCTCGAAACTCTATGAAATGGTCCAAAACTGTCTAAAATGGTTTAAAGACATCCTAAAACGGTCTAAATAGGGTCTAAACGGTCTAAGAA
>JAGWEN010001237.1:0-34767 GCA_018703685.1 Orius laevigatus
TAAGTTAAACCCAACTTCTATAAAAATACCTATTCAATACATAAAGTGTTATGTGTACCGGTATCATTCTATGTTTTCCCTCGCGTTAATACTCATTCTTTACTTTCCCTCTCGGCTTCTCCAAACCTTACCATTTTTCATTGGGAATTACGTACTTGTCTGGAGCTTCCTTTTTATGAAATAATCTTTTCTCTAAAATCCCTTCTTCCCGAGCCAAAAGTTTACATGCCCTCCTGTTTTCCGCGATAAAACGATTTCGTTCCTTTTGTTAGACCGTGAAATTTGACAAGTGTTCGTCTATAATTTGTGTTAATGTGGAAAACTGAAGTTTGATGACGTAATATCAAGCGGAAAGGGAGAGGGCTAAAAGAATTTTTTGTTGCGTTTTTCGCAAACTTTGGTGGCACTTGCGGCTGAATTAGACAAAAGAGGTCGTTAACTCATGAAGGCTTTAAGGCTGAAGAACCTTTTTTTTTTTTGTTCCCTCCTCGGGCCGACGTCATAGGGAAGGAGTTTTCTTATTATAAACCACGTTTTGAAACTTTCAACATTCAAGTCTCGCGTCGTTTAAAATAATTTTTTTTTTTTTTTTTAATATTTGAAATGAAAACGGCATTTCAACGGTTGATTTTAAAGGGAGAAGTGAATATTTTCTTACGGAGCAAGGTAATAACCGGTTGGTAATGAAGCATACCCCTTCAAGTCTCATGGCCCCAGGTCCCCCAACAGCGCATCCTATCCGACCGCTGGGACCCGCCCGCAATCTCCGTGACAAGCGGGTTTTTCAGACTACAGGGTACCCCCTAAAGGCCTCCTTCCATAACAAAGTGGGCATGGACCAGAAGTTAGTAGGGACCGCTTGCGGAAACCAGGTTCGATTATGGATTGTCCGCGTTTCCGATGGTTATTCTTCGATACGACTCCTTAGCTTCTATTAAATTAAGAACCTTTTTTGGGAGCTTCCACCATCAATCTGGAACGAAAACGTAAAGGTTGAAAGATCCTTTCATACTTAGAGAACGAGTGGCGGGACATGGCCCGGGGTGGGGCGGGGTGACAGAACCCGACCCGGCGCCTCAGAGCCCCCTTCACTTTTATTTTTTTTTTTTTTAGGGTGTGAATACATAAAAGCGGGCGCACGCCCCGGGTCAGTTTTTTTTTTTTTTTTAGCGTTATTTTTGCATCTGCGTGGGCACCCAAACGGGGGGCTAAGCTGGGTGGGGGGGGGGAGAGCGTTTCATAGATTTTTTTTTTTGTGTCAAATATCCCCAAAAATTTCGTCAAAACTTTCAAGAAAGTCAACTTTGTAAAGCCTAATTTTTGGTTTAAAACGGAAAAACTCGAAATCAAGCAATTTATATGGATGCCTAATTTTTCAGTGCCAAAAAACCTCAAAATCAACAATTTTTAAAGCTAGATTTTGTCAAAAAACACCCTCGAAATCAAGCATTTTAAGATGCCTAATTTTCGTCCAAAAACCTCAAAAAAATATCAACATTTCCTCTGGGAGAAAGCCCGAGACACGCAATTTTCGTCAAAGGACCTCGAATCAACATTTATGAATTGCCGTGTGGTAATTGAGATTTTCGTTAAAATAAACCTTCGAAAAATGGATCATGGTGTGTAGAGAATAATGTTTTGTCAAAGGAAAAAAATCTCAAAAATATAAAACGTTTAAGTGCATTTCTTTTGAGTCAAAGAACGTGCGTGTCAAAATTCACCTTATATATGAGGGTCTAAATTTGGTCGCAGAAAAAACTTCGAATCCAGGACATTTTTAAGGGCATAATTTTTCCGTGCGTCGCAAAAAAACCTCTGACTCGAACATTTAAAGAGCAGCCTAATTTTGATTTTCGTCAAAAGACCTCAAAATTCAATCATTTTTTTAAAAAAAGCCTAATTTTGGGATCAAAAAAAACCTGTCGAAATGCGACATTTAGAGGATGAGCTAATTTATCGTGTTCCAAAAACCGCCTTCAAAATCTACATTCATGAGGAAGCCAAATTTTCGTCAAAAAGCGCTCGAAAGAAATCAACATTTATAAATTTGCCTAAGTTTTTCGGTGTCAAAAAAAAAACCGGTAAAAATTCATGGTTGTATGATATCAATTTTTGTGTTTGTCAAGAGGAAAGGAATGCTCAAAAATTATAACAGTTTTAAAGAATATAGAGGTGCAATTGGTCCTTTTGTAAAAAAAGGGAACCAATCAGAAAATCACTATATTAAAAAGCCTAGATTTTGGTCAAAAAGAACCTGCTTCGAAATAATAGTCGAACAATTTTTAAGCCTAATTTATTTTTTCGTGACTAAAAATCGTCGACAATGGGGGGAGGTTAAGGGGAAAAATTCTTTCGCAGGGGACAATCAAGCAATTTAAATAAGTTGTGCCTAATTGGTTGTCGAGAGAAATCAAAAAACACCTCAAAACAACGTTGACAGGAAATGTTTTTTTTTTTGATGATGCCTTGGAGAATTTTTATTTTTTTGTTTTTTCGGTCAAATAAAAGCCTAGTCGAAAGTCGAACATTTATGATGCCCAATTTTCGTCTTAAAACCTCAAAATCAACACTTTTAAAGCCTAATTTTGGTCAAAAAACCTCGAAATCAACATTTAAGATGCCTAATTTTCGTCCAAAAACCTCATATTCAACTTACATTTATAAAGCCAAATTTTCGTCAAAAACCTCGAAATCAACATTTATGATGCCTAATTTTCGTCAAAAAACCTCAAAATCAACTTTAAATTGACAATTTTTTGTCAAAAACCTCAAAATGATGATGGTAAGAGCAAATATTTTTGTCAAAAAATCTCAAAATCAACGTTTAAAGTGCAATTTCTTTTGTCAAAAACTTCAAAATCAACATTTTAAAACCCAAATTTCATCCAAAAATCTCAAAGTTAACATTCAAAACTTGGGCAAAGGATTTAATTTGTTTAAAAGGGGGGCGCACTGTGAAAAAGTTTGGGAACCTCTGTTTTTGCCCAATATATTTTTCTAAAAGCAAATTTCCGGATAAAATCCCCCATCCATGCGCCCCCTTAACTGAAAACCCACCCACACCCTAAGGTCCCAGTCCGCCCCTGCTAAAGGATCATACATTACCCACGTGGTGTAATAGAAGGAGGGATTTTGAGAAAGTTCTCATCAAAGGTAGCTCCATACACCTTAGCGTTTACTTGAGAGGAGGAGAGACCCTTCATCTCGTATCTTCGAATCGATCGGTCACTTTCGAAATTCGGCAACGCTGTACAATCGCCAATTGAAACTGACCAAGGCTTTATTCGCTCTTGTGGAAAAAATAAGGTTTTAGCCCTTGTTTCTTGTAAGGATAAGAAGAAAGGGCACGGAAAGCCCCTTTTTCCGCTGGAGCGTTACAATCCCGAAGTTCACCGAGGAAGTTAATCGGCGGTAAATCTCAGGAAAAAAGTTTAGAAGCCTTTTTTTATCCTCTTTCTGGATCTTCGATAAATAAAACAATGCGAGGGAAAAAGTAGTGGGCGATTAATGGAGGGAAGCGTGAATTTCTGAGCTATTAATCAAAAGGGATGATGGATGGAATTTTCGTTCCCAGGACCATCCCTACTCGTCGAGCAGACCCCATCACGTACTAAGTCCGAAAGGCTCGTTTGTAATTCTCAAGTCCCACCCACACCAAAGAATATTGAGTCAACAGTGGAACTGTTGGTTGACATTGCAAAGACAACCTAAGAAGCATTTTTTCTACATTTCGATAGTGATAACAACTACAAGGCGATTTTACCTCTACCATGCAACCGATGGCACTCCCCAGTTCCCAGGGGAGGACTGGGACCTTAGGGCGTGGGTGGGTTTTCAGTTAAGGGGCGCCCGGTTGGGGGTTTCGACAGAAAATTGGTTCTTAAAAATATATTTAGCAAAAACAGAGGTTCCCAAACTTTTTCACTGTGCGCCGCCCTTTTAAACAAATTAAAATCTTTGCCCCCCTCCCCCCCGTTTTACACACTGTGATTTCAGGTTCTATGTGTAAGACGGAACGAGTTCGAGGGCCAGGATAAGTTTTTGGACAAATGTCGGAGGGAGTTATCTCTGGATCAGCGTTGGAGCACCGAAACATTGCCGTTGCTGATTTGTGGTGGCGAGGATAGGTCTGTTTTGACAAAAAGTGCCCACCATATTGCTCCTTCGACCCATGATTTGGAGGTTTTTTTTGACGAAAAAATTGCCAATTTAAAGTTTGATTTTAAGGTTTAGAGACGGAAACATTAGAGCTTGTCGATTTAAGGTGTGACACGAATGTCGTTAATTAGGCTTTTTAAATGTTAGATGTTTGAGGTGTGTGTGAAGGCGAGGCATCATCAAATTATCTTCATTGAGAAAATGTTGATTTCGAGCGTCGACTGGTACCAAATTGCGCGCTTTTAGGCAAAAACACACAAATGTTGATTTTTGATGGTTTTTTGACGGAAAGACATTAGGCTTGTCGACTCAGCGTATCGGGTGTACACGGGTTTTATGACCCAAAATTAGGCTGTCATAAATGTTGATATACCTATTTGTTTTCGCAGTCAAAAAAGGAAAACGAAATCTGAAGCGCGTTTTTGAGACTATTTCTTCGCCGCCGTGATGGACATTGGCTTTTCGATCCATCATTACATATGAGTCATGGGTTATTTATGCAATTTGTCTGAAGAAATTACAATGTTCTATGTGGAACTGCTATAAAAGACTCTTTATTTCCCCAGTTCCGCTACCACTTGGGCGAAGACATTAAAAACAGATGAGGAAAGCGGTTGTGAGGTGGGGGATGTCAGTCACAATTCCATCCGGCATCCAACTGAATCACAAGGTTGAACATTTATGCCCGCTGTTAAAGCTGTCGGTTAGTGTATAGGCAAAACACGGTTTAAACCGAATCGAGGAGACAAGGTGTATTGTAAGCGGTGTGAGGAAAGCTACAGGAAGTCGGCTATTAACGTTTTGTATAATCCTAACAAAACGATACTTAAAGTAAGAGTGCGTGCAATTTACCCGTCTCTCTCTTAAGTGGAGCGAGTGCAAAACTAAGTGATATTACTGGTGGACAAGTTTAAATAAAGGAGGACCTATGACGTCGTATCAGTCCATACCTCTCCACAAAGACTCCCATCACTGCTGCGTTCACCCGAACTTCTTTGGTGTATAGTCTATATAGTAGTATATATTATATATACATATATGATATATATGATATATATATATATTCTATCTATATATATAGACTATAATTAGTAATTATTATAGGTATGAGTATATATATATGATATAAGTATGTAAGACCTGAAAGAGATATCCCCTAGTATTTTCACATGATCCCGCAGAGGCTGTCCTGATCAGCTGCGAATATATTAGCGGCACTCGGTAGCCTGGATGCCTCCGTGATAGACGGACTCTGGGACCGTATGCAATAGCCGCATCACCAGGGTATTTTCCTTTTTCCGAGCTGTGGACTATAATCTCTAGCCCTTCTAAAACATAAGTTATTGTAGCAGGATATAAACAAATATAGAGGGTGATTGGAAAAAAGTCTTCATTCTACCACATGTACAGTCGATAGAGATATACTGCGTCTTTTTTGTTGAATCGACCTATTGTTTTATATATTCTATAATTATGGGGGTTGTACTTGGGGCAATTACGGGCTGCAATTGGGTCGAGGCGGAATGAGAGGATAAAGGAGTGTTAGTGAGTAGGGTGGAAATTTACTATTGTATTATCCCTCCCCAGGACCTCACCGCCCCGGAACTTCCCTTTTCGAACGTCAACAGGCTCTCCCCGTTCTCCCTATCAAGACCGAGATTAAAGCTCCGACCTCCCACCCATCCGGAGAGCTCCCCATTACACTCTCAATACATTTGATCAGAGCCACCATTTTCATCCTCACCCGAAAACCGTTCGTTTCTATTGATTTATCGACACCGAAAGAGACAAAAACAATGTTCGGGCTCTTCTCGTAATAATTGAATAGACATCTTTATTTTTAAATCAAAGTCGGAACTCTAGATGTCTAACTTGACTGCTGGAACACTCTGGATAGATGTGAACCACCTCTATATCGATGTGTGCCACCATTAGTAGATGGATGTGTGGGCGACTCTACTAGATGGTATGTTGAGAGGCATCTATAGTATGCAGCGGGAACGACGTGAGTAGGCTTGGGGTGGGCGGACTTGGACCTTAGGGTGTGGGTGGGTTTTCAGTATAAGGCGGCGCCCGGAGTGGCGTGCAAAAAATTTTTAACAGAAAAATTGGCTTTCTAGAAAAATATATTAGGCAAATAAACGTGGGTCCCGACCTTTTTCACAGTGCGCCCCCCAGTTGTAAACAAACATTTTTTAACGAAAAATTAGAGGCATCATCAATGTGATTTCGAGCTGTTTCCTTTATATGACGCAAACCTAATAATTTGGCTTTATAAGTGTAAGAGGTGAATATGAGGGTAATGGTTTTTGCAAGAAATTTGCGCTTTATATAAATGTAAGAATGCAATAGGGATAGGTTTTGGGAAGAAAATTATGGGATCGTGTAAATGTGTTGACTTTCGAGGTGTTTTGAACGAAACAATTAGCTGTAAAAACAGTTGATCTTTGAGGTTTTGAGAAAATGAAATTGCACTCTAAAACGTTATATGTCGAGATGTTTCTTGACAAAATTAGGTATCCTTGAAAACAACGCATGATTTGGATGGTTTTGACAGGAACATTGTCAATAATTACAGTTGTTGAGGGTTTTTTGACAAAAATTAGGCTAGATTCTATAATTTTGCTCGACGGGTTTTTGGACGAAAATTCGGCACTCTTAAATGTTGTGTTGAGGGTTTTTTTGCGTTTTTGACGAAAATGTTGCTTTGTAAAAAATGTTGATTTTAGAGGTTTTTGGACGAAATATTGGACAATCATAAGGTTGATTTACGAGGTGTTTTTTAACCAAAATTAAGCTTTAAAAATGATCGTCCAGGAGGAAATTGGAATGACAAGTCCCCCACTCTAAATCCCCACCACACTCTATTCTGCTTATTTTTAATGTTGTATTTCGCGGGAACTGGGAAATAAAGTCTTTTATAGCTAGAACATTGTAATTTTAGACAATTTCATAAATAAATGCTCATTGTAATGACTAATGGAGGATCGAAAGCAATTTTGGGGAAGAAAAATAGCGTTCAAAACCGCACTGCATAGATATCGTTCTTTCCGTTTGACGTAGTTGAGCCACCTGAAAAAACATAAGAGGAAACATTTTGATCTCCAATATCAAAAAATGAAAATTTTTGTCCAAAGTTACACACAGTTCACCGCTTACTTTTGGTTGACTTATCTGCTTTCCCATGGTCTTATGAAAGGTAGAATCTACTAAAAGGGTCTTTTTCAATCGAAAAAGGCGTTACAGAGACAGTTACCTTATAGGTATTTCATTATCTAAAATGGTATCGAATCTACCTTCACAAGGTAGCGGATTTATTTAAATCTAAAATGCGTTCAGAATTTATCTAAAAGGGTCTTATTTATCTAGAAATCGGGTCTTTTAAAACTTCTTACCTAAAGGGATCTCTTTAGTCTAGGGAAAGCTTCAAACATCTGCTACCTTTATAAAAGGGTGTCTCCTTTGTCTGTCGCTTCTATCTACGAAATAGCCTTGGCGAGATTGCTCGAAAGATTCAGCTACCTGATAAAAGGGTCTTTCTTTCTGTGCTCTGCAAAAGCGCTTCAAATCTACTAAAAAGGATCTTTCTTTATCTAGACAAGCTTCAATCTACCTTAAAAGGGTCTTCCTTGTCCAGACACAGCTTCACAAATGCGTACCTAAAGGGTCTTTCTTTATCTAGAAAGCTGTGTGAAATCATCGTACCTATGAAAAGGGTCTTTCTCTTTGTCTAGAAAGCTTCTAATCTACTATGTAAAAAGTTTGTCTTTATCTAGAAAGCTTGAATCTACTAAAAGGAGTCTTTCTTTGTCTAGAAGCTTCCAATCTACCTTAAAAAAGGATCTTTCTATCTAGAAAGCCTTGCAAATCTACCTAAAGAAGTGGTCTTTCTTGATGTCTATTAGATAAGCTTCAATCTACAGATATACCTATAAAGGAGCTTTGCTTTATCTAAGTGGATATCAAGAGCTTGCACAGGATCTTACGCTATACAGCGGTCTTTGAGTATTACGGTCGATGGGTCGTTAAAGTATCTAGAAACGTGCTTGAAATACTGTACCTCGAAGAGCTATTTTAGGGTCATCCTTTTGTGAGTCTATTGAAGCTGTCAATCTACCTACCGAAAATGAGGTGGTCTTATCGTTTTCGTCTAGAAACTGCTTCAAAGATCATCTCAGAGGTCGAGCTAAACGGGTCTTGTCGTTTTCGTCGTAGTCTTCGAATTCAATCTGCTGTCCAATGATCTCGGTTCCTGTCAATGTTACAGGCGGTCTCTTCTTGCGTGTTACTTCTAGTAACTGGGAAAAAGCCTCTAAGCTAGTTCTAGCCTAAAAAGGTTAGTCTTTCTTGTTTCTTTATATCTAGTGAAGACTTTCAAATCTCGAACATTATCTAAAGGGTCTGGGTCCTTTGTCCGTTTAGATCAAAGTGCTACCTAAAAATGGGGTGGGTCATCTTTCTTTATCTAGGGCTTAGACATCGTCTTCAGAAATCTCTACCTGAAAAAGGGTCTTCTTGTGTCTATGAAGCTTTTCTTAAGAATATGTGCTACCTATGTAGGAAGCTTGAAGTCTTCTGTCTTATCGTAGAGAAGCTTGAAATCCTACCTAAAAAGGCGAAGGGTCTGTGTCTTGTCTAGAAGATAAGCTGTCTAAATCTGAGCCTAAAACGGAATCTTGTCTTATCTAGAAAGACTTCAATCTACCTAAAATTAGTGATCTTTCTTTTTGAGTCTAGAACGCTCAAATCTACCTAAAAAGGATCTTCTTTATCTAGAACGCTTCAATCTACTAAAACCATGTCTTTCTTATCTAGAATAAGCGTGAATCTACCTTAAAAGGGTCATCCTTGGTCGAGAAAGCTTCAATCTACCTAAAAAGGAAAGGTCTTTCTTTGTCTAGAAAGCTTCAAATCCTTTCCTCTAAAACGTGGTCTTTCTTTCTCTAGGAAGCGTTCAAACCTTCCTAAAAAATACACTAGGTCTTTCTTTATCTAGAAAGCTTCAAATCTTCCTAAAAAGGGTCTTTCTTTGTCTAGAAAGCTTCAAATCTACCTAAAAAGGGTCTTTCTTTATCTAGAAAGCTTCAAATCTACCTAAAAAGGGTCTTTCTTTGTCTAGAAAGCTTCAAATCTACCTAAAAAGGGTTTTTTTCTCTCTATCTAGAAAGCTTCAAATCTACCTAAAAAGGGTCTTTTTTATCTAAAAACATTCAAATTTACCAAAAAATGGCATTTTTTTAATTATTGGTTTCCTCTTGAAATATAATAAAAAATAGTGTCTATTTTGAAGAGTTTATCGTGAAGCTTAAGGCTTCCTGATGTATTTTAAATCCACTTTTTTCGCTATTGTAGAAAATAAATTTCAAGATTGCTTGAGCAGTGAAACAAGGCGTGAAATCCGTGTTTTTTATATCAAAGGAGGAAGCTAACCGTGAAATGGACGTGTCATACATTAACTTTATTTATTTATTATTTTATATTTTGTTATTTTACTTACTTTGTCATATTATGAAAGGAGATTCTCCTTTTTTTTCTGCCTCGCTCCGTCCCCTTTTAGCTACATAATCCGATTTGAGATCTCCACCTGAGGAAAAAAAAACGAAAAAATTTATTTAAAAGTTTTATAAACAATTTTGATCCTGTTGAGGACAGAAAAGGGGGTGAAAACTTTGAGAAACTGATATAGGGCGGTTTGTGTTTGAATTCTCTTGGGGAGGGATGGAGGTGGGGGGGATGTAAGGGAGGGGGGTGTCGGCCGATTCTCTTTGTTTTCTGTTTAAAACTTTTAACTCCCACAAACCCACTTTCTGAAGAGTCGACGAAAATGGACGGAGGAGAGTAGAAAAAATAGAAGTTGAAAAGATTTTTCTCCCCCCCCCCCAACATATGATTTGCCTTGCTGAGGTGAATAAATCGAGGTCTTAATATAACAGGGTCTTTTCGTGTTTAAAAAAAAACTCTGTGAGACCGACCTCAATAGCCTCCTTTCCTTTGAAAATCCGCTAAAAAGTTCAAATCCATCTAAAATGGGTCTTTCCTTATCTAAAAAGGTTCAAATCTATCTAAAAAAGGTCTTTCCTTATCTAAAAAGGTTCAAATCTCTCTAAAAAAAAAAAGGTCTTTCCTTATCTAAAAAGGTTCAAATCTATCTAAAACTGGTTTTTCCTTATCTAAAAAAGGTTCAGATATATCTTAAAAAAAAGGTCTTTCATTATCTAAAATGGTTCAAATCTCTATCTAAAACGGGTCTTTCCTTATCTTAAAAAAAAGGCTCAAATCTATCTTTAAAAAAAGGTCTTTCCTTATCTAAAAAGGTTCAAATCTCTATCTAAAACGGGTCTTTCCTTATCTTAAAAAAAAAGGCTCAAATCTATCTTTAAAAAAAGGTCTTTCCTTATCTAAAAAGGTTCAAATCTACCTAAAAAGAGTCTTTTCTAGTCAAAAAAGGTTCAAATCTTTCTTTAAAAAATGTCTTCCCATATCTGAAAAAGGTCATTCCATATCGAAAATACCTAAAAGGTCATTCCATATCTAAAAAAGATCATTCCATATCTTAAAAAAGGTCGTTCCATATCTTAAAAAAGGTCGTTCCATATCTTAAAAAAGGTCATTCATTATCTAAAAAAGGTCCAAATCTACCTAAAAAGAGTCTTTTCTTGTCAAAAAAAGTTCAAATCTATCTATTAAAAAAGGTCTTCCCATATCTGAAAAAGGTCATTCCATATCGAAAAAAAGGTCATTAAATATCTTAAAAAGGTCATTAAATATCTTTAAAAAAAAAAGGTCGTTCCATATCTTAAAAAAGGTCATTCATTACCTGAAAAGGTTCAAATCTATCTAAAAAGGGTCTTTCCTTATCTAAAAGGTTCAAATCTACCTAAAAAGAGTCTTTTCTTGTCAAAAAAGGTTCAAATCTATCTTAAAAAATGTCTTCCCATATCTAAAAAAGGTCATTCCATATCGAAAAAAGGTCATTCAATATCTTAAAAAGGACATTCCATATCTTAAAAAGAAGGTCGTTCCATATCTTAAAAAAGGTCATTCATTACCTGAAAAGGTTCAAATCTATCTAAAAAGGGTCTTTCCTTATCTAAAAGGTTCAAATCTACCTAAAAAGAGTCTTTTCTTGTCAAAAAAGGTTCAAATCTATCTTAAAAAATGTCTTCCCATATCTAAAAAAGGTCATTCCATATCGAAAAAAAGGTCATTCAATATCTTAAAAAGTTCATTCCATATCTTAAAAAGAAGGTCGTTCCATATCTTAAAAAAGGTCATTCATTACCTGTAAAGGTTCAAATCTATCTAAAAAGGGTCTTTCCTTATCTAAAAGGTTCAAATCTACCTAAAAAGAGTCTTTTCTTGTCAAAAAAGGTTCAAATCTATCTTTAAAAAATGTCTTCCCATATTTGAAAAAGGTCATTCCATATCGAAAAAAAGGTCATTCAATATCTTAAAAAGGTCATTCCATATCTTAAAAAGAAGGTCGTTCCATATCTTAAAAAAGGTCATTCATTACCTGAAAAGGTTCAAATCTATCTAAAAAGGGTCTTTCCTTATCTAAAAGGTTCAAATCTACCTAAAAAGAGTCTTTTCTTGTCAAAAAGGTTCAAATCTTTCTTTAAAAAATGTCTTCCCATATCTGAAAAAGGTCATTACATATCAAAAAAAGGTCGTTCCATATCTAAAAAAGGTTCAAATCTACCTAAAAAGGGTCTTTCTATGTCAAAAAAGGTTCAAATCTTCCTGAAAAGTGTCCTGTGATATATTTTAAAAAAGGTCCAAATCTGTCTAAAAACGGTCTTTCCGTGCATATGATGAAGGCAGTTTTAAAGTGGACTTTGACCCTTTTAATTGGAGAAAATGAAGTCTCGGGTGGACTTAGACCCTTCTGCGTAAAAATTCAAATTTTATGGCTTTTTAAAAAAATAGTTCCAAATTGAACATTTAGAAAGGGTGTCGGGGGTTGGGGTTGGTAAGGTCGGATCAATACACGCTGGGGGATTTTCTACTACGAGGACGGGCAGCAACAAGTTTTGTTTACCAGCCTACAAGTTATCTTTCCATATACAGAATCAACCCCCTCCCTCTAGCCCATTGTAAGCCCCAATTATCAATTATGTATCCAAACTTAGACTAGAGTTTAGTCACAATAGAGAAGAAGATTATCCCAACAATTTATATCCATAGTTGTACATTCAATGGACAATTAAAAATCGAAAAAAGCCAATTTCGGGCTAAAATGGTCCAAATAAAATTATCGTATTCATCATGTCATAAGCGTCATCCAAAGGGTGTATTTTGTTGAAATAAGGTCAAAGTCCACTTCAAATGAATATAAGACATAGGCTTTTCAATTTTTAAAGCCTTTCAAGGGTTTAACAAGGCCGTAAAATAGTGGATACAAATTAAAATGCCATTAGATCAGTCAATTATGCTAATGGAGTTGAGTCGAGAGGGAGGTCACGCCATTCTGGCATTTAAACAGATTAGCTACTGACCTAGGGACCACCGCCTCCCTTTTTCTCAGTCAGTTTCCCAAATTGAGGCAAAACAAACGATATTTGGGTCAAAATTTATAAATAAAATTGTGCCATATGTGTTCAAAGTCCAAGTACAATGATTTTTTCAGATATAAAGGGTCAAAGTCCATCCCAAACTTGTTTTTCATGTCGGAAGAGTGATTTAGAGTAACGTGGGACGTTTTCAAGACTGTAACTTTAAACGGCCGTAACTTCCACAAATTTGGACCTATTGAGTTAAAAGTTATACCATTAGAAAGCTATTTAAAGGAGCTTTCTAACGATATAAATATTAATAAAATCGAACAAAAATTGTGGGAGCTAGAGAAGTTTATACTGTCAGTCATGTGTTCAGAATGTGTTAAAAAATTGTCGAGAAATTCCCTTTTCCATACGTTTAGGTACATGAGAGGATTTCCTCAAAGTGGAAAATGAAGTGGGGGGAATTAATCCTCGACTAATTACAAACTTTGATCGTTTTGGGACTGAGAAAGGGGGGGGGAGTTCGACGACAGCGATCGGAACGGCCGATCCAGTAATTAAATCGTCCATCATCTTGTCCAGCTTAAAGGTGAACCTCTTCTCTGAAATTTAATAGAAGGGGGAGGTTATTGGCGGGTTTTAGACTACCCTTACCCCCCTTCTATTCATCCTAGTGATTAGAAGAAAACCGTTTATTAATTAATAATTCCGTGCAGAACTCGAAAACACGATTTTCCACTTCGAAGTATCCCTTCTGATTTACTGCTTCTAATTAGAATCCCGATAAGTTCCAGATTTTGAATACGGAAAGCATGAAAATTATACCTTTTTAACACTTTCGATGTGGAAAAATACCATTACTAAAAAGCCCATAACTTCCATTATTCTGGACAAATTTTATTATTATTTTTACCGTTAGAAAGCTCTTTAAAATAGCTTTCCAACGGTAAAAATTCATTAAAAATATTGTTCCTTCTGATTCATTTCCATTCCTTCCCCCTCCTACCCCCTCCTTTCCCTCATTCCCCCTCCTTATCCCTCCATCCCCCTCCATCCCCCTCCTTCTCCCTCCTTCCCCATCCTTCCCCATCCTTCCCCCTCCTTCCCCCTCCTTCCCCCTCATTCCCCCTCCTTCCCCCTCCTTCCCCTCCTTCCCCATCCCTTCCCCCTCCTTCCCCCTCCTTCCCCCTCATTCCCCCTCCTTCCCCCTCCTTCCCCCCTCCTTCCCCCTCCTTCCCACTCCTTCCCCCTCCTTCCCCCTCCTTCCCCCTCCTTCCCCCTCCTTCCCCCTCCTTCCCCCTCCGTTCCCCCTCCTTCCCCCTCCTTCCCCCTCCTTCCCCCTCCTTCCCCCTCCTTCCCCCTCCTTCCCTCTCCTCCCCCTCCTTCCCCCTCCTTCCCCCTCCTTATCCCTCCTTATCCCTCCTTCCCCCTCCTTCACCCTCCTTCCCACTCCTTCCCCTACCTTCCCACTCCTTCCCCTACCTTCCCCACTCACTTCCCCTACCTTCCCACTCCTTCCCCTACCTTCCCACTCCTTCCCCTACCTTCCCACTCCTTCCCCTACCTTCCCCCTCCTTCCCCTTCCTTCCCCCTCCTTCCCCTTCCTTCCCCCTCCTTCCCCTTCCTTCCCCCTCCTTCCCCTTCCTTCCCTCTCCTTCCCCTTCCTTCCCTCTCCTTCCCCCTCCTTCCCCCTCCTTCCCCATCCTTCCCACTCCCAACCTCCTTCCTCTTCCTATCAGTTCCTTCCCCCTCTTCCCCCCTCCTTCCCCCTCCTTCCCCCTCCTTCCCCCTCCTTCCCCCTCCTTACCACTCATTCCCCCTCCTCTACCCTCTTCGCCAACATTCCCCCTCTTTCCCATCTCTAGAATATTAGTGGGTTGGTGAGATAGGAGTTTGACTTTTGTGGTGATGGGAGGGTGGGGGAGGTATCGGGATGTGGGTGTAGAAAGTATAGCCCCCACTTTCCTACAGAGCTGCTTTTCCATAAAAACCGGTTTGAAATAGAAATTGACATTTTAGATGGAAAATTTTCATTTATATATTTCTTTTTATTAATAAGGTTAATAAAAGTCAACCTGTCATGTTTCCTATCAAAGTACTTTGTCCGTATTGGATATTGAGCGTACATTGAAAAAGGGTTTTGGGGTGGTGGTGGGGTGGTGGGGTGGTGGGGGAGGGGGGTTAGAAGTGGGGAGCCATCTGGAAGTTCATTTCCTGCCCATAGGGACCAATGGGGTGCGTGGTGGGAGGTGGAGGAGGGGGAGGTGTATTCCAGACCCGTACGTCCGGAGTTTCAACCCTTCGGTAAAAACGTTTTTTCTCTCTCCTTCCCTCCCCCTTCAAAATCGACTAAATGGCCCGATTTATTGTCAAACTTGACTTTTGACACCTACTTGGTAATTTCCCACCCACTCCCTCCTCCCCTAAACTTTATCGGTCGATTTATCTTCGTTTTCGGAAGACTTTTCGTGTGTTAAAAAGGCCGGAAATTTCGGGTTGAATATTTTAAAAAAGGAAGAACCTCAAACTGGGAGGATGTTTTTTTTCACTTAGGGAACTCTCGTTGGAAAATTCATGGGATTCACTTTAAGTCGGACCCTAAACGAAAAAGGTACTTTTTCCTCTCTAAAAGCAACTTTAATTAGACCCTTTTTTAGACGTTGATAAAGAACAATAATTATTTTGTTTAAATGTTTATTTATTTAGCCTTTAAATAAGTACTTTGCTCTCGAAACTTCTCGTGATACTCCTTCATTATTATTTACAGCATCCAAAAGACAACGATTTAAAACTTTTCTTAGGACTACTAAACGACCCTTTTATGTATATCTTTTTCCCTTGACATAACCCTCTAACAAAGGGAGGTCACGGTCATGTAATATTTTGGTGGTTCTAGACCCCAAGAAAAAATCCTCTTTTGCCCTCCCCCAGGGCCCCAGCCTGGACCCTCCCATTACCTCCCCTACCCTCCTGGACCCTCCCATCACTTCCCTCACCCTCCCTTACCCTCCCATTACCTTCCCTATCCTCCTGGAGCCTGGAGCCTCCCATTACCTCCCCTACCCTCCTGGACCCTCCCATTACCGGCCCTACCCTCCTGTACTCTCCCATTTCCTCCCTTACCCTCCTGGACCCTCCCACATTACCTGCCCTACCCTCCACGACCCTCCCATTACCTTTCCTATCCTCCTGGAGCCTGGACCCTCCTATTACGTTTCCTATCCTCCTTGACCCTCCCATTACCTCCCCTACCCTCCTGGACCTCCCATTACTTCCCTTACCCTCCCATTACTTTCCTTATCCTCCAAGACCCTCTCATTACCTTTCCTATCCTCCTGGACTCTCCCATTACTTCCCTTACCCTCCCATTCCCTTCCTTACCCTCCTGGACCCTCCCATTACCTGCCCTACCCTCCTTGACCCTCCCATTACCTTTTCTATCCTCCTGGAGCCTGGACCCTCCCATTACGTTTCCTATCCTCCTTGACCCTCCCATTACCTCCCTTACCGTCCTGGACTCTCCCATGGCTTCCCTTACCCTCCTGGACTCTCCCGTTACCGGCCCTACCCTCCTGGACTCTCCCATTACCTCCCTTACCCTCCTGGACCCTCCCATTACCTTCCTTATCCTCCTGGACCCTCCCATTACCTCCCCTACTCTCCTTGACCCTCCCATTACCTTTCCTATCCTCCTGGAGCCTGGACCCTCCTATTACGTTTCCTATCCTCCTTGACCCTCCCATTACCTCCCCTACCCTCCTGGACCTCCCATTACTTCCCTTACCCTCCCATTACTTTCCTTATCCTCCTGGACCCTCTCATTACCTTTCCTATCCTCCTGGACTCTCCCATTACTTCCCTTACCCCCCTGGACCCTCCCATTACCTGCCCTACCCTCCTTGACCCTCCCATTACCTGCCCTACCCTCCTTGACCCTCTCATTACCTTTCCTATCCTCCTGGACTCTCCCATTACTTCCCTTACCCCCCTGGACCCTCCCATTACCTGCCCTACCCTCCTTGACCCTCTCATTACCTTTCCTATCCTCCTGGACTCTCCCATTACTTCCCTTACCCCCCTGGACCCTCCCATTACCTGCCCTACCCTCCTTGACCCTCCCATTACCTTTCCTATCCTCCTGGAGCCTGGACCCTCCTATTACGTTTCCTATCCTCCTTGACCCTCCCATTACCTCCCCTACCCTCCTGGACCTCCCATTACTTCCCTTACCCTCCCATTACTTTCCTTATCCTCCTGGACCCTCTCATTACCTTTCCTATCCTCCTGGACTCTCCCATTACTTCCCTTACCCCCCTGGACCCTCCCATTACCTGCCCTACCCTCCTTGACCCTCCCATTACCTTTTCTATCCTCCTGGAGCCTGGACCCTCCCATTACGTTTCCTATCCTCCTTGACCCTCTCATTACCTTTCCTATCCTCCTGGACCTCCCATTACTTCCCTTACCCTCCCATTACTTTCCTTATCCTCCTGGACCCTCTCATTACCTTTCCTATCCTCCTGGACCCTCCCATTACTTCCCTTACCCTCCCATTACTTCCCTTACCCTCCCATTACCTTCCCTATCCTCCTGGAGCCTGGCCCCTCCCATTACCTCCCCTACCCTCCTGGACCCTCCCCTACAGTCCTGGACCCTCCCATTACCTTTTCTATCCTGTTTGACCCTCCCATTACCTTCCCTATCCTCGGACTCTCCCATCAAATTCCCTATCCTCCTGGACCCTCCCATTACCTCCCCTACCCTCCTGGACTCTCCCATTGCCTCCCTTACGCTCCTGGACCCTCCCATTACCTCCCCAACCCTCCTGAACTCTCTCATTACCTCCCTTACCCTCCTGGACCCTCCCATTACCTTCCCTATCCTCCTTGACCCTCCCATTACCTTTCCTACCCTCCTTACCCTCCCTTTACCTCCCCTACCCTCCTGGACCCTCCCAAAAATTTAAGAAAATGGTATGAAAATCGGGAAATTTTAAAGAGAATTAAAAATAGGTTGATTTTCTGAAAGAAATCTATGTAAAAATAGGGGGGAGGGGGCCTTAAATTTTAGCCAATTAATAATGTGTCCCCCCCCCTTTTTCATATTGTATGGATTAAAATTTCAAGTCGACGTGTTCTGATTTTGATGATCACACTCGCCCTATAGTCTAAACCCGCAAGACTTACAAGTCTTTCAGAATAGCCGCCCTTTTAGCGAGATTTCCCTTCTTTTTATATAATATTTGAGAACTTTTGAGGAAAGACCCTCATCAAACTTTTCTCCCTTTCACCCCCACCCCAACCCTCCCTCCCCCCATCCTACGGTGTTTCTTTAATTAAAACTGTAATGAATATTCAATTAATTCCGTGAGATCTTCTAAATGATTTTTTTCTTTCCATCTCTTTTCTCCCTTTTTACTCAGGATTGGAATATCAAATTTGAACTTTTAATTACGTTATCGAATTTAAACTTAAAGCCAAAAATGATAAAAAATATACATAAAAAGACAAAAATGTTTATTTTGAGCACGATATTGCGTGACAACACCAGTAATCATTTTTTTCTCTAAGTTATCCATTAAACATCAAATATTTGAAAAACCGAAAAATCATTGCTAGAGCAGTAAAATTATTTAAAACGCCCATAACTTCCTTATTTCTTTATCGATTTTCTTGATACATATACCGTTAGAAAGCTCTTTTAGTGATCTATTAAGGCTAAAATGATTTAAAAAATTTAGATGACTCCTTGGACTTCAAAAATTGAATCGAAATTGTGCCTTGGAATCTTAAGAGTCGTTTATGCAACCTGGAAGACATTTAGGATTTGATGGTCTTAGAGGTTCATGAGGATGGGAATATGGTTGAATTTTAAAGGCCGAAAGGATTGTCCGAATCAACGAAAATGGGAGGTTGAATGGGAGAAATCAATATTTAAAGAATAAGCGTACCCATTTATTTCTATAAAGGGAAAGAGATAGTGGAAGGTTTTTTTTTGTTGATGGCTCAATTATCGATTTTGATTGGCTAATTGGTTTTTTGGGACTTTGAGGAAGATGAAGTAGTTGACAATTTGGTGGGCCTAAAAAAGGGGATAGGAGATCCTTCGGTTTTTTGCCCCTTTTAACGCTTTTGAATCCAAAATGTCGGCCAAAATATGGTTTTTTAGGGTCGAAAGAATGAAAGCTAAAATTTTTTTTGTCAGAGATAAAAATGAATTTTTTTTCGAAATGCACAAATTTTTCAGTTTCGTCTAAAATGAGGTTTTTTGTGTGAAAAAAATTTTTTCAATGAAAAAAATTTTTTTAGATTTTTTTGGCTTTTCAAAAAAAAATTTTTTTTTTTTTTTTTCGAAAGTTGAAGTTTTGTGAAACAAAAAGTAAATGGGGAAAAAGTTAATAAAAAATGGATACTCACGTAAAAAGTAGTTGAGGGTGTGATGGCCACGGCACGACTAAACATCCGAGAGGGGGGCGTCCCTCCCGCCGCCACCCCCCTCGGCCGGGGAGATCCCCGGGTTGCGAAGGTGAGGAAGCTTTTGGTGAGGAGGGGTGGAGGGGTGGAGGGTAAAAATGGAGGGAGGGAAGTAGTCCTTTACACCACCCCTTCCCCCTCCAATGTTCAGCGGCCGTCTTATTTTTCGATTTACACTAATTGCCCAATTATTGCCACCCCCCTCTTTTACCAGAAAAAAATTTAAATTTTAACGTTATAGGAAATGTGCTCGTACTTAAAAAAAAAGGGGGAGATAAAGCTGAGTAGATTTTAATGGCATTTTTTTTGGCAATGGAGCCAAATTGCCTGTCCAATCTCAAAGTTCAAAATAAATAAGAGTTTAAGCTACTTTGCGGATGAGGTAGCAGTTCCAAAGGTATCCGACATTTCATGCCAAACTTCAAGATAGTTGTCACCAAGTTACAATAAGCCAGTTCCAAAGTAACAGCTCCCAGAAGCCAGTTCCAAAGTAACAGCTACCAGAAGTCAGTTCCAAAGTAACAGCTCCCAGGAGCCAGTTCCAAAGTAACATCTACTAGAAGCCAGTTCCAAAGTAACATCTACTAGAAGCCAGTTCCAAAGTAACAACTACCAGAAGCCAGTTCCAAAGTAACAGCTACCAGAAGACCGTTCCAAAGTAACATCTACTAGAAGCCAGTTCCAAAGTAACAGCTACCAGAAGCCAGTTCCAAAGTAACATCTACTAGAAGCCAGTTCCAAAGTAACAGCTACCAGAAACCAGTTCTAAAGTAACAGATACCAGAAACCAGTTCCAAAGTAACAGCTACCAGAAGCCAGTTCTAAAGTAGCAGATACCAGAAACCAGTTCCAAAGTAACAGCTACCAGAAGCCAATTCCAAAGTAACAGCTCCTAGGAGCCAGTTCCAAAGTAACAGATTCCAGAAACCATTTCCAAAGTAACAGCTACCAGAAGCCAGTTCCAAAGTAACAGCTCCTAGGAGCCAGTTCCAAAGTAACATCTACTAGAAGCCAGTTCCAAAGTAACATCTACTAGAAGCCAGTTCCAAAGTAACAGCTACCAGAAGCCATTTCCAAAGTAACAGCTACCAAAAGCCAGTTCCAAAGTAACATCTACTAGAAGCCAGTTCCAAAGTAACATCTACTAGAAGCCAGTTCCAAAGTAACAACTACCAGAAGACCGTTCCAAAGTAACATCTACTAGAAGCCAGTTCCAAAGTAACAGCTACCAGAAGCCAGTTCCAAAGTAACATCTACTAGAAGCCAGTTCCAAAGTAACAGCTACCAGAAACCAGTTCTAAAGTAACAGATACCAGAAACCAGTTCCAAAGTAACAGCTACCAGAAGCCAGTTCTAAAGTAACAGCTACCAGAAGCCAGTTCCAAAGTAACAGCTACCAGAAGCCAGTTCCAAAGTACCAGCTCTCAGAAGCCAGTTCCAAAGTAACAGCTACCAGAAGCCAGTTCCAAAGTAACAGCTACCAGAAGCCAGTTCCAAAGTAACAGCTACCAGAAGCCAGTTCCAAAGTAACAGCTACCAGAAGCCAGTTCTAAAGTAACAGCTACCAGAAGCCAGTTCCAAAGTAACAGCTACCAGAAGCCAGTTCCAAAGTAACAGCTACCAGAAGCAAGTTCCCAAATTCCAGATTCCAGCTCCAAATTAAGTACATAGTAACCGATGTCAAATGACTGGTACAAATTTCAAAGTATACCTTTACTTTAGGTTTAGGTAATAGATGCTTTCGAATATTTTAACATAAATCAGCCTAAAATAAAATTGCAATAAAATATTTTAAAATAATTTTTTTTTTCTTTTTTAAAAAGGGCTCATTTTAAATTAAAAGCAAATAGGGCCCCTTTCAAAAGTGACAAACTGGGAAAAGTTTGAAGTCTAAGAGTGGAAAACGGGGTCAGGAGAGGGGGCGAGGGGGAGGGGAGGGGGAGTAAGGGATGAGCAATGGGGGGAGTGGAGGAAAGGCAATTTTAATTGGACCTTTACTCCTTTTTCGCCAGTTTTCCTCCAAGTTGGAGTTAAAGAGAGAAAAAAAAGTTGAGATCTTTTGAAAGTCTTCTGACTGATTTGTACCTACTTTTTGTGCTCCCGTGTAAAAAAATCGAGCATGACGTCAAGGGGATTTGAAAGAGGAATAAATGAGGCATTCGGTTCTACTCTCAACAGATCGAATGTCTAGTATTTAGCGTCTCAGTAGCACCATATCAGCTTTTCGTCATCAATTGAACTATTACCGGAAAAATAAACTAATAGGTTTCAGTATAGGCATCTTCAAAAGAACAACAAAAAGTTCAATTAAAACATATTATTATTATGTTTCAACAATATTCTGCTAAGTGTTTAAAAGATCTAAAAGTGCCTTATGAAACTTGGATCCCTATAATAAAGGAAAACCAGTTTGACTACGTTTTCGACTATATCCTTTTGGATGATTCATTTAACCGCTCGTATAAGGTTGAAGTAGGAGTATGATCTGCTTAAAACCTTTAAAAAATTAATGTTTTAAAGGAAAAAAGTTGTTTTGAAATATGTATTTAAATTTACGTTGCTGTAAGTGGTGAGGTTAACGCTCATAAATCCTCCGGCTGAAAGTTTCAAAGGGACCAAACAACGGGCGTCCGTGATTAACATGAAATATTTCATCTTCGAACTCGAATTTATCCAAGAGCTGTTGTAAAAGCTTTGGCCCAATTTCGAGCTCCATTGTTCGATCTCCTCGCCGTACCAGCAGAAAATGAAGGCGTGGAAAAACTCGAGGGTGAGAAAGAGGAAAAATGTCAGTTTCGCAAGGAATCCGACGTCGTTCTGAAAAAAGGCCGAAATATAAAAGACTGAGAAGAGTGAAGCTGGTGTATCGCATCTGGCTTTCGTTTCTGGCATCTTTTATGTCGTAGCTGTGTAAAATGTGTCATCTGGTATGTGGCAGCAGATCTTTTGTCTTTTGTCCGGTGTCATGCTTCCTGCGTCCACTGTCCACACCGTCCACCGTCCACAACATCCAACGTCCGACGACCGACCACCGACTACCGACCACCGAATACCGATTACCGACCACCGATTGACCACCGTCCACCGACCACCGTCCACACCGTCCACACCGTCCATCGACGACCGACGACCGACTACCGACTACCGATCACGGACTACCGACCACCGACTACCGATTACGACCACCGTCCACCGACTACCGACCACGGACTACCGGTTACCGACCACCGACCGATCACCGTCCACTGCCCACACCGCCAATCGACCAGTGACCACCGACTACCGACCACCGACTACCGACCAACGATTACCGACCACCAATACCGACTACCGACCACCGACCACCGATTACCGACTACCGACCACTGTCCACACCGACCACCGACTACCGACCACCGACTAGCGACTAGCGACTACCGACCACCCACAACCTACTACCGACCACTGACCACCGACTATCGACCACCGACTACCGATTACCGACCACCTTCCACCGACTACCGACCACCTTCCACCGACTACCGACCACCAACTACCGACTACCGACCACCGACTACCGACCACCGACTACCGACCACAGACTACCGACCTCCGACTACCGACCACCGACTACCTACTACCGACCACTGACCACCGACTATCGACCACCGACTACCGACTAACGACTACCGACCACCTACTACCGACCACCGACTACCTATTACCGACCACCTTCCACCGACTACCGACCACCACCGTCCACACCGTCCACACCGTACCACCGACCACCGACCACCGACCACCGTCCACCGTCCACCGTCCACCATTCCACAATTCCAGACTTACAGAAACGAAAATGATTCCTGACAAACACAAAAGAAAGCTTGATCCGATCATAAACCACAAAAGAACCAAAAAGTTGAGCTGCTTATATTCCTGAAACATGCTTTAAACGAAATTTTTATCATATTTCCCTAAGTTGAACGCACTCGATAATCAAATGGTGATGTTTGATCGAATGGCGGATGCAAATCGTGAGCTTCCTTTCGAACTCTTCTTTGGTCGTTTTGACTTCGTTTCTGCACATATGTAGGGCGCGTTCGTGGCATCGGGTCAGAGTCAACGAAATAATTTGAAGCTGCACCGAAAGCTCTTCGCCCATGCACAAATAAGTGATGTCCGTACCGAAAATCACGCCTTAAATAATCAGCAAACCTTCCAAACTAAACCAACCTGGCTGCATGACGATCACAATCGTTTGAAGGATAATACAAACCCAGTTCTCCCATTGAACCTCCGGGCTAAATGGATACCAGCAAGTAACCGCCGTGTACCTATTGAGATAGTCTCCTGGGATTGTTTCTATAGGTAGAAACATGTATTCCAGCAATGGTCGAATGAAAGCAATGCAGACATCAGTGGACATCACTCCTGAAAGATAGTAAAATGGTTGCTATGAAAGGCATCAGTTCCTTACCGCCTACGAACAAAGTGACCATATACATTTTTCTCTTTTGGCTCTCGTTCTTCATCTTTTCGATCTCCTTCACGCAAATATCATCAAGTGTGTCTTCATAGTCGTAAAACCCTCGTCCAATATTCCTGAAAATTTGCATTCAAAATATGCTTTCAGAGGTCCAAACCTACTCAAAAATACGATCCAGTTTTTCACGATAGTAAAGGGAGTTGATCTCGCTAGTGACTGCTGTTCCGAGGAGCACGACGAAATGGACGGCTTCAGACATCACAGCGAGATCGTCCAGACACAAATAGGCGGTATATCCAAGGCAAAGAGCATGATAAACTTTTTAAAATAAAAAATCGTTTTGAAATTTGTTTTTACCTGTGTGTATTACATAAAATGAAGAGAAAAGAATTGACCCTAAATACATGCCGCTTATTTTTAAGAAGAAGCCATAATTTTCGTTCATGGCTTTTTTGATGTAGTGCTCTCTATCTTTGACCTCCATCATGTCTTCTGACTGACTGCAAAAATCGTGACTTGGACGTTTCAATATTTGAGTGGAAGTCGCCGAAAAAGCGGATTTATTTAATTTTTTATAGTCCTTTCTGTATGTTCGCGTTTTAAAAATGAACGAGTCGCCTTTTTCTAATAGGGTCGGAAAATCGGTATTGGGGCTATAAAGAACAAATGGTCAGTTCGTGACGGGCGATTCTGGGCGTATATTGGACTGAATACTGATATTATGAGTTTGAGAATACGAGGTTTTATATGGAAAAGAAGATTTTTTCGCTCGTTGTCCGAGGGCGCTAAAGGAGGTCATGATAGCCACAATTTGGTAGCATTGGAAAGGTTGCCAGTAGTTTGCTTTAGGGCAAATCCAATGTTCTGGTCATTAGGAAGTAGCATTCGATGGCATTGACGTCTGTCTTAATGAATAGGTACTTGTCAACGCATTCAATGAAGGACTTTTCAGGCTAGTCGTATTTAGGTGTTGAAGGACGAATTTCAGTTTCAGTACTGAACAGATCCAATGTTCTGCTCACTAAAATGAAGCATTTGAATGCATTTATGTCTACCTTGATAGGTAGTTACTTGTCAGTGCATCCAAAGGAATGATGGACTTTCCTGACTGGTCCAGATGAGGATTATTAGTAGTGGACAAATCCAATGCTCTGCTCACTAGAATGGCGCATTTGAAGGCATTTCTTCCTCCCTTGATGGGTAAGGACTTGTCAAGGCATCCAAAGGTGGGCATTGTTTGCTGGTGGTATGAAGCTAGATAGATGCATGAGTACTGAAAATATCCATTGTTCAGGTCAATAGGAATTATCATTCGATGGCATTGATGTTTGTCATTTACGTAAGTTCTATGTCAACGCATTCAAAGGAATGATGCCCTTTCCTGACTGATGGTATGAATCTGTTGATGGACGGATTAGTTTCAGTACTGGACAGATCCAATATTCTGGTCACTAGGAATGAGCATTTGATGGCATTGATGTCTGCCTTAATGGGTAGGTACAAGGCTAGGCATTATAGAGCAAGGAGTCTTTGGGTGAATGAGAAGTGACTTTTGCATATTTACAGTTTATTAGGTATGCTTAGAAAACATAGGCAGGAGCAGAAGTAAAACTGCTTGAGGTATAAGCTACATCGGTGTATGGTGCATAAGCAGCGTATGCTGGCGCGGTGTATGCAACAGGGGCGGTGTAAGCAGCAGCAACAGGGGCGGTGTACGCAGCAGCAACTGGGGCGGTGTATGCAGCAGCAACTGGAGCGGTATATGCAGCAGCAACTGGAGCGGTGTATGCAGCAGCAACTGGAGCAGTGTATGCAGCAGCAACTGGAGCTGCGTACGCAGCGACCAACGGTTCAGCAAGAGCATTATGGTTCCTCGTCACAACCTGAGAGCTATGCGAAGTCGCCACAGGCGCCACCACCGCCGGTGCAGCACCGCAAACGGCCAAAACGGAGAAAAGAGCAACCTAAGCAAAACAAAAGTCAATCTTTATTAGCTATTCTATCACAATTTACTCCAACTTACAAGTTTGTACATTGTGAACTGTGACTACAGAAGAGTCCCAAAGCGTTTTTATACTCCAATAAGTGGGGAAAGGGTCAGCCTGCCCTTGCAGACTGTGCCAAACTTCGCAATCGTACATCGTCCGAATACAATAAGATTTCATAATCTTTTGACATCTTTTTACCGTTCATTTTCGCTTAGTATGGCAAGAAACGTCTCGGGGTTTCTATTATCGATATTTGAATCGTTGAATATACGATAAGGGAGAGGATTAGGGATGTTTTATTTGGGGAAAACGAGGCGGGATTCGACAAAACCTTCTTAGTTATTATTCAAGGTGCGGGTGTCACGTATATCACCCGCGTACCTCGCCATCAATCGCCTCCCCACCCACCAGGTCATCATTCATTCACTTTAGCGTCCCAACGTAAAGGCACACGTTTTCGATATCAATTGCTTAATTTGCCACTTGTTGCTCGAGGTCGGGACCCTGTTTTAATTAAAATCGTTACCGTTTCGTAAAACGATATGACGAATCAATCAGAAGTTGAATTTCAGTGAATCTTCAAGTTCAACCTTTAGTAACCGAAGAAGGCGCTAGATGTCAGAAGAATGCCGAATGTGTCAACCTGTTTTAACTTGTCTATTGATCAATTTAGGGACAAAAGAATGTTTTGAAAACTTGATTTTTTGACGTTAACGATGTTGTTGAAGTTGGGTGGAATTCCGCCCTTTTGGGCCATTCCTATAATGGAACTCGGGCGTTTTTTAAGTTTTTTTCTGTTCCTCCCTCGATTATTCGTTTTCCCTTACGATTCCCAACTGAAACTAAACTTTTTCAAAGTTTTCTTCTCGTCTATGTCCATCCTCACGACCTCATTTCCCGTCTTTTTTTATTTTTTCGACAAGAACTCGATGAGAAAACCATTTAACAATTTGGAAATTGCAGATTTAATATTGTATTCGTTTTACCCTTTTGCTTTTATACATGAACAATATTTTGAATCATAAAAATTTCCTCATTCTTTATAGAAAAATTAAAAATATTAAAGATGCTAAAATTTATTTTATAATTTGTTCCGAGTTTTTGTCGTTTTTTGTCATTTTGTCCCATTTTGCGATCACTTTGAGTTTCGATTCTTTAAACTTTTCCTTTTCTTTTGGCGCCCTTTTGCGATTTTTGTCGTCCCACTTGTCCGGTCTGCCTTTGAGGGCGTTTCTTTCCATTTTGAAACACGAAACTTCCCTTTTGAAGATTTCGGAGTTCAAAAAACGTTCGGAACTTGAGGAAATTGAAGGAATTCTAAATCGTATTTGTTCGGCATACTTTTTGGTAGTTTCGTTTTGCTTTTTCCATACGACGGTGTACAATTCGTACTATCTTATCGGATACAATGGAATCGTTCGAGATATTAAAGAGAAAATCCAGACTAACTTACAGGTAATCCAAGGAATCCTAAGTAGTATACTGGACAGGAAACCTGATCCTTGATACATCAGATACCATACCAAAGTTGGGCGCAAAATTCAAAATAACATAAATTGTTGTCAAATTCATAAATTTATTTGTGAAATTCTAGAAATTCATACACAAAATTTATGAATTTAAAGAAATTCATGCGTAAAAATTATAAATTTAAAGAAATTCATGCGTAAAACTTATGAATTTAAAGAAATTCATGCGTAAAACTTATGAATTTAAAGAAATTCATGCGTAAAACTTATGAATTTAAAGAAATTCATGCGTAAAACTTATGAATTTAAAGAAATTCATGCGTAAAACTTATGAATTTAAAGAAATTCATGCGTAAAACTTATGAATTTAAAGAAATTCGTGCGTAAAACTTGTGAATTTAAAGAAATTCATGCGTAAAACTTATGAATTTAAAGAAATTCATGCTTAAAACTTATGAATTTAAAGAAATTCATGCATAAAACTTATGAATTTAAAGAAATTCATGCGTAAACTTATGAATTTAAAGAAATTCATGCATAAAACTTATGAATTTAAAGAAATTCATGCGTAAACTTGTGAATTTAAAGAAATTCATGCGTAAACTTGTGAATTTAAAGAAATTCATGCGTAAACTTGTGAATTTAAAGAAATTCATGCGTAAAACTTATGAATTTAAAGAAATTCATGCGTAAAACTTATGAATTTAAAGAAATTCATGCGTAAAACTTATGAATTTAAAGAAATTCATGCGTAAACTTGTGAATTTAAAGAAATTCATGCGTAAACTTATGAATTTAAAGAAATTCATGCGTAAAACTTATGAATTTAAACAAATTCCTGCGTAAACTTATGAATTTAAAGAAATTCATGCATAAAACTTATGAATTTCTTAGATTTATGAGTGTGAATATGAAAATGACCGAACCTTTGCTTACAGGTCGTCTTTTGGATCATCGCCTGGGACTTGGAACTCGTCTACGTAGCTTATTTATGCGAAAGCATAAAAAAGAACGTAATACAATAAAATCACCAGAAAAAACATTCTAATTTAACCATTTTTAATAGATTTCAGACTACAAAATAAGGCTTTACAGGGCTATAACGAATGATGTGACTGGAAGAACGTCCAATGATGTAAATATTTATATTTTTTCCAAATTTGTAAATCATCATTTTCTTCATTTATTCTTTAGAAGAAACTTCTGGCTCAGCTTGCATTTCGTCAATCTCCAGACTTCACAGCCGGCGGTTTCTTCAGTGTCGATTCTGGTCTTGTTCTTTCAGTATGGAAAAACATTTTGATGGTTTTATCACTTTTTAAGCGTTTTCTAGATAATTTCTTCAGTGACAACTTATTTGGTGATACTCGTCCAGTTCTCCGAGCTCAACACCGAACGTTATCAAGCAGATAAAAGCCAATAAAAATTCATTATTTAATTTTTACATGTTATAAATTAGTCTAGATAGGGGAGAATGGTAAGATAAAAGAGAGCGAGATAATTGCTTGGGTTCAAGGATGTTAAGAAAATAAAAAGGAGAAAACAATAAGCAGTTGGGTCGGTTTTTTTCCCTGAATCATCCTCAGTTTTAGTCTTAGCGAAGGAGAAGAAGGAACGAGAATGGCTGGAACGAAAAAAGTCGCTTTGATCACTGGAGGGAGCTTCGGAATCGGAATGAATCTCGCAAAATTCTTGGCCGAAGATAATGTTTTGGTAATTATTTTCAATTTAAGGGGGATTCTCCCATCAGAATTGTTTGTTTCTCATTCAAGAGATCGCAGCACTATCACCCCCAAAATTAGTTTCCTCGTTTTGGGCACTAAAAATGGTCGGAAATTTTTTTTGAAAAGAGCGTTCTCATTCTTTCGGAAAACTACGTACTGTTTAGAAAGCGGTTTTCCCGGAAAATTTTTCCTCGGAAAAATAGGAAATGCAATTTTCCACCAAAACTTTATTTTTAAAAAAACAGGTAGTCATCTTGTAGGTTTTGACGAGCTGATTCCAAATATGCTAATATTAAGACGATCGGATGGATAGATTCGTCGGTACGAGATTTTTAAGGCTTAGATGCTGCGGGGTTCCGGGGAGTTCAATGAGGGGGGCGGGGAGAAAAGATAAATTTTCCCTTTGTCAAGGTCAGGATTCTTCAAACCGGTTTTTATTTCAAGAAACCATTTGCCTGCTTTATTTTCTACAATGTTATCATTCTGTAATTTTAAATTTTTATCCTTTGCAGACTGACTTTTCTAAAATCTGACTTTTTCATCGGTAAAAATCGAAAATCCAGCGTTTTTGTCGCCTCGTAAATCAGAAACGTTTGGTCCTACAAAAAATCTTAGTAGATCAAATTTGTAGCAAATTTAATAATCTTTAGTTTTGTTTTTATAAAATTTTCTGAAATCTACGAAAGCTAATTTACAATTGTTGATTTTGAGTTTTTTGACGAAAATATGGCTCTTAAAACTTTGATTTTGAGGATTTTTGGACAAAAATTGGGCAGTACAAATGTTGAAATTGAGGTTTTAATCGAAAATTGGGCTCTTAAAACCTTGATTTTGAGATTTTGTACGAAAAAAGGCTCTTTAAACTTTGATTTTGAGGTTTTTGGACGAAAATTGGGCTTTACAAATGTTGATTTTGAGGTTTTTGGACGATAATTTGGCTTTTAAAATGTCGATTTTAAGGTTTTAGGTGAAAAACAGCCTTAAAATATGTTCAGAAAGAAAAGAAAAACTAAATTTTTTGGGGAATATTGGAAAAAAAAATCATGAGTCTTTTGTGGTTTTGACTAAATATTATGAAATGGAAAAAAAAATCTACCTAACAATCTCACAATAGAGAGAAAAAAATTAAGCCGTTTGAAAAGTTCGATGACCTTGAAGGAGTAAGAGTGATGTGTCATCTTTACTTCCCCAAAATATAACTCCCCTTCCCCGCACCATCTAATCCTTAAAAATCTCGTACCGACGAATCTATTCATCCGATCTTCTTAATATTAGCATATTTGAAATCAGCTCGTCAAAACCTACAAGATGACTACCTGTTTTTTCAAAATTTCTGTTTTGGTGGAAAATTGGATTTTCTATTTTCCCGAGGAAAATTTTTCCGGAAAAACTGCCCCCTAAACAGTACGTAGTTTTCCAAAAGAATGAGAACGCGCTTTTCAAAAAAAATTTCCGACCATTTTTAGTGCCCAAAACGAGGAAACTACTTTTGGGCATCTTCCCTCTCTCTCGCACACTTGGTAGAATTTTGATGTCGGATCCCCCTTAACCTTCCCATGTGTGGATCCTGATAGACTCCTCAATAACCTCGAACTTCTCAATTTCCCTTAGCCACTTATACATCCAAAATCCCTAACTGCTACCAAACCGCAATCAAATCTTCCCACAACAACCACCCTCTCTCTTTAGGACACAGTTACCTTCTAACCATGCCTCAATCTCCCCTCAATATCCTATCGTTCCTGCTTAAAAAATGCCTGTTTTCTAGATCTCAATTTGTGACGTCGATCAAGATAGCGGCGAAGAGTTCGTTACTCATTTGAACAAAAAGTATGGCGTCGGTTCCGCCATTTTCACCAAATGTGACGTCACGAACAGGGACGCCTTCAGAAGTGAGATTAAATTATTGAACTCATATCAAAATAAGGTTTTCTAGGTGTTTTCGTGAAGACCAAAAATCATTTCGGACGTCTCGACATCGTCGTGAACAACGCTGGATTTTTCAACGACAGCGACCAAGTTTGGGAGTCATCAGTAGACGTCAACGTCGTAAGTTTTCATCGAAATACAGAAAAAACTTTTAAATTTTGTTCAGAAAGGGCTCATAAGTGGTTCGTTGCTCGCTCTTGATTTTATGGGAGCAGACAAAGGAAACGATGGCGGGGTCGTCGTAAACATCGCTTCTGTCGTTGGCTTCCATCAATATGCTTTCATGCCAATCTATGGCGCTACGAAAGCAGCGGCGCTCATGTTCACACGAAATATGGCTGTATGTTGTCCTTATGAGTAACTCAGGCACTAAGGAGGTAACCTGTCATGCGAATAACCCAAGGTCATGTCAAGGTTGTACCTAAAAGTAACCTTGAAATCGAGCAGGAGGTTACCTCATTGGGGTTATCTGCATGGAAGGTTACCTTTCTTCCTAGAGCCTTCAAATAATTTTACGTTAACTCAATTAGGACGATGTCTTCTATAAAACGACGAAAGTCAAATTCATCGCGATCTGCCCCCACGGGTCCATAGGCAGCCACTTCTTCGAGAAGCTAACCGGAAGATTTTTACGCCCTGAACTGGAAGGACTTTTCAAGCAGCATATGGACGTCGAAGGATTTCAAACGTATAACAGTCTTATAACCATCCAATTTAATGATTTCCGTTAAGAGTCGAACACGTGGCGAAATGCATTTCGCGGATAACGATAAAGGGTCAAAACGGAAGCGTTTGGCTGATCGAAAACGGCGAAGAAGAAAGACAAATAACGCTGGTCGACCACAAAATATTTGATCGAATATGTGAGTCTAAAGCACCAAACTTGTAATTATGGTAATTTTAGTCTTAGTCTTAGTCTTATTGGTAATAATACCTAAATACATCACTTAAGTAAATCTTTGAAATTTTATTTAACACTTTCAATGCGACGGACTTGCACAATATCGTCGGACTCTCGTTAAACCGACCCATCGTCGGATCTCTCCAGATAATCCGACCGCTCATCGTGCTGTCGACTCAACAGATAATACCGAGACCATCGTCGCGGACTCTCAGTTAAGCAACGACCTCAACTCGTCGGACTCCGAGATCCGACCCCATAGTCGACTCTCGATAATCCGACCGCCATACGTCGACTCTCGATAAATCCGACCCCATCGTCGGACTCTCGATATTCCGACATCGTCGACTCTGCTCCTCGATGATCCGACCCCATCGTCGGAGCTCTCGATGATCCGACCCCATCGTCGGACTCTTCGATGATCCGACCGACCCCATCGTCGGACTCTCGATAATCGACCGCCATAGTCGGACTCTCGATAATCGCATCGTCGGACTCTCGATACTCCGACCCCAGTCGTCGGACGTCTCGATAGATCCGATCGCCATCGTCGGACTACTCGCTAGTCCGACCATCCTCGACTCCTCGATAATCCGACCCCACATCGGCGGACTCTCGATATCCACCATATTTTCGTCTGGACTCGCATGCCTGAGCTGTTGATTTGAACTAGTGACGTCAATGGCATAAGCATCAATCGCATAAGCGACGAGCAATGATAGCAACTCAACCACCTAAACCTCGCTTTCAAGTTTCACCATTTCCGCTCATATGTTGTAATTTAAGGTTATCAAAAATTTGTCTAAAATGTCCCCACGTGCACACTCTGGAAGCCTTTGTTTCGACACTTCTGTGGAGCTATAAGTAGAAGTGTTCCGCTTACCCTGTCTGTGTCACATCCGATTTTATTTGTGATTGTTTACTATGAGAAAATCTTAAGGATAGGAAAAAGTGTGAGGAAGTTTAACGAGCACTGTTTCGTATCCCAGAAGTTCGTGACCAAATTTAAATGCTGCGTATGGTCGATGAAACATGTTGACGTTATGTACGCCCCTGAAGAATAGACGGAACCAATTGATAATGGGAGTCGTCACAAAGAAGTTAAAGAACAGTCAAATTGTTTATGTGATAGTTTGAGGCTGCTGGGAACGGCTCCCGCCAGCAAGTTTAGCTAGTCTTGATTCTTGACTCCTGTAGAAGGGTGCAGACTGTATCCCTAGACCAGGGAGCACGTGATATTGCCACAGCGGTTACATCGTGTTCTGTTCGGAATGTGTTCAGTATCACTGAAAAGTCGTAGAAGCATCGAAGAAATAGAAAGGTACTGAAAGAGTAAGGAAGATGAGAATAAGTCGGTCGATAGATGGTTACATCTACGGTGTCCGTGATCCATCGATTGTCGAAAAGTGAGTAAAGCCTGGTTCTATCTCGTTTCGAGAAGTACCATCACAAAGTGGTGGGAGACTGGATCGACGATTTCCTAGAGCTAGCAAAACCCAGGACGATGAATGCTGGACAGGTGCGTCATTCACTCGTCATCTACGTTTTCTTGGTTCCTCTCAGTGGAATTGTCACGCAGATGGGTGAGGGGATGAGGTAACGTGTCGCGTGACGTCCATACTCTACTGTCACTCTCCTATCTAACACGTATTCCTCAGATACTTATTTCATACGGTACTTCATCACCTTTGCAAATCGCGTCAACTTTCTGGTTACTGTGACAATACTTAGCTGGGCCTGAGAAAAACGTAAGTGACGCATTTGATGCTTTTTAAATACGCTTTCGTAGTGGTCATACAAGAATTTTCCGTATGCCCAAATATGAAGAGAGAAGAAAGAAAAGACTTGCGTGGTGCGAAAACGATGACGTTGCTTGATCTGGTTTCTTTGGCTTTCCTCATGATAGCTATAACTGCTGCAGGAAGTCGCTGATGAGAAAAACAGTTCTGGTGCAGGGTAACATTATCATGATTCATAGGGTTCATGAGTTGGACCGACAGCAGAGCGCTCACCATAGCGAAGGCCCCTCGATAATCGCCCTACCTTCGGATTAATCAAACCCCATCCGACGGGACTCGAGATAAATCCACGACGTGCAGCACCGATCCCGGACTCTCGAGTGTGTCCGACCCTTACCTTCGGCACTCTGCGCGATATTTCCGACACCTTACCGTCGAAGACTCATCGTGATAATCCGACCCCCACCCGTGTCGGAACTCTCGATATAATCCGAACCCCCACCGTCCGGTGACTCTCGAATACTCTCGGACCCACCAACCGTGTCCGGACTCTCGATAATCCGACTTTATCGTCGGACTCTCGATAATCCGACTTTATCGTCGGACTCTCGATAATCCGACCTTATCGTCGGACTCTCGATAATCCGACCTTATCGTCGGACTCTCGATAATCCGACCTCATCGTCGGACTCTCGATAATCCGACCTCATCGTCGGACTCTCGATAATCCGACCTCATCGTCGGACTCTCTATAATCCGACCTCATCGTCGGACTCTCGATAATCCGACCTCATCGTCGGACTCTCTATAATCCGACCCCATCGTCGGACTCTCTATAATCCGACCCCATCGTCGGACTCTCTATAATCCGACCCCATCGTCGGACTCTCTATAATCCGACCCTCATCGTCGGACTCTCGATAATCCGACCTCATCGTCGGACTCTCGATAATCCGACCCTAATCGTCGGACTCTCGATAATCCGACCCTAATCGTCGGACTCTCGATAATCCGACCTCATCGTCGGACTCTCGATAATCCGACCTCATCGTCGGACTCTCGATAATCCGACCTCATCGTCGGACTCTCGATAATCCGACCTTATCGTCGGACTCTCGATAATCCGACCTTATCGTCGGACTCTCGATAATCCGACCTTATCGTCGGACTCTCGATAATCCGACCTTATCGTCGGACTCTCGATAATCCGACCTTACCGTCGGACTCTCGATAATCCGACCTTACCGTCGGACTCTCGATAATCCGACCTTATCGTCGGACTCTCGATAATCCGACCTTATCGTCGGACTCTCGATAATCCGACCTCACCTACGTTTTACTACTCTCCCATAATTCGCTCATAGTATCATTCCTTGGCTTTCTTCAGCTTGATAAAACGCGGACCATGACCCACGCCCAC
>JAGWEN010001238.1:0-34750 GCA_018703685.1 Orius laevigatus
ACCTGATGAGGAGGATGAGGGATTTAGGATGAAGAGATTACGAATCGATCGTCTAAATTTCGCCCCAAAAAGTACTTCCCGGGCGAAATCTTCCTAAAAAATCGTTCAAAAAATCATCAAAATCGCTTAAATCTGTGACATACCCCTGAGGTCCTTTTATAAATGGCAATTTTCGAATATTTTTTTGTCGAATCAAAAGAGAGGATTTTCGTTTTGATTAGGGTAGTTGTAGGGTTAAACATCTCTGGTGTCTGGGTGTGGGAAGGGATGAATGTGGAGGGAAGGAGGGGGTTATCCCTGTGCGGAAATTCCGTCTCTCTCCCTCCGTCCCAGAACCCCATTAAGTGCCCCCAATTCACATTTGATCCCAACGCTGAAGGGGAATACGCTAAATATTCAGAAGGACTCAATGATTCACTTTGAGAGAAACGTCATATGGTGCGGGCGTTGAGGGGGAGGGAGGGGCCTTTTTAGGTTTTCAGAGAATCCGAAAATAGAACGATCGCCAGAATTTATCTTCAATTGAACGAAACAGATTAACTTAGTTGTGACACTAGATCTGGTTTAACAAGTACATAAGCTCGTAGATATGACGAAGCTAATAGTAAAATATAGGGTCAAAACAGTATAAGCAGATAGGGTAAAAGCAGTAATAAAGGTAATAGATAGGGTAACAGTGGAGAAAGTTGAGATAGGGTAAGGAGGGTAACTGTAAGGATTGTAATTTGTAAGGAGGGTAACTGTAAGGAGGGTGACTGTAAGGATTGAAATTTGTAAGGAGGGAAACTGTAAGTATGGTAACAGTAAGAAGGGTAACTGTATGTGGGTAACAGTAATGAGGGTACACACTAAGGAGGGTAATTGTAAGGAGGCTAAAAGTAAGGAGGGTAAAAGTTAGGAGCGTAACAGTAATGAGGGTACTCAGTAAGGAGGGTAACAAACTGTAAGGAGGGTAAATGTAAGGAGGGTAAATGTAAGGAGGGTAACATTAAGGAGGGTAAATGTAAGTGGGTAACAGTAATGAGGGTACACACTAAGGAGGGTAATTGTAAGGAGGGTAAAAGTAAGGAGGGTAACAAACTGTAAGGAGGGTAAATGTAAGGAGGGTAACATTAAGGAGGGTAACTGTAAGTGGGTAACAGTAATGAGGGTACACACTAAGGAGGGTAATTGTAAGGAGGGTAAAAGTTAGGAGGGTAAAAGTAAGGAGCGTAACAGTAATGAGGGTACTCAGTAAGGAGGGTAACAAATTGTAAGGAGGGTAAATGTAAGGAGGGTAACATTAAGGAGGGTAACTGTAAGTTGGTAACAGTAATGAGGGTACACACTAAGGAGGGTAATTGTAAGGAGGGTAAAAGTTAGGAGCGTAACAGTAATGAGGGTACTCAGTAAGGAGGGTAACAAATTGTAAGGAGGGTAAATGTAAGGAGGGTAACATTAAGGAGGGTAACTGTAAGTGGGTAATAGTAATGAGGGTACACACTAAGGAAGGTAATTGTAAGGAGGATAGAAGTAAGGAGGGTAAAAGTAAGGAGGGTAAAAGTTAGGAGGGTAACAGTAATGAGGGTACTCAGTAAGGAGGGTAAATGTAAGGAGGGTAACTGTAAATGGGTAACAGTAATGAGGGTACACACTAAGGAGGGTAATTGTAAGGAGGATAGAAGTAAGGAGGGTAAAAGTTAGGAGGGTAAAAGTAAGGAGCGTAATAGTAATGAGGGTACTCAGTAAGGAGGGTAACAAATTGTAAGGAGGGTAAATGTAAGGAGGGTAACATTAAGGAGGGTAACTGTAAGTGGGTAACAGTAATGAGGTACACATAAGGAGGGTAATTGTAAGGAGGTAAAGTAAGGAGGGTAAAGTAGAGGGTAAAAGTAAGGAGCGTAACAGTAATGAGGGTACTCTAGTAAGGAGGGTAACATGTAAGGAGGGTACTTATGGTAACAGTAAGAGGGTAACACTAAGGGTAATGTAAGGAGGGTAAATGTAAGGAGGGTAATAGTAATGAGGGTACTCTGTAAGGAGGGTAACAGTAATGAGGGTACTCTGTAAGGAGGGTAACAAACTGTAAGGAGGGTAAATGTAAGAAGGGTAACAGTAATGAGGGTACTCTATAAGGAGGGTAACAGTAATGAGGGTACTCTGTAAGGAGGGTAAATGTAAGGAGGGTAATAGTAATGAGGGTACTCTGTAAGGAGGGTAACAAACTGTAAGGAGGATAAATGTAAGGAGGGTAACGGTAATGAGGGTACTCTGTAAGAAGGGTAACAAACTGTAAGGAGGGTAACATTAAGTAGGGTAACAGTATAAGGAGGTTAATAAAGAGTTTAAATATAAGAATTGTCACAGCAACATAGAGGAAAAATGGCAACATCAGAGAGGCTAACAGTACCGAAGATTACATAAAAAGAAGCCATAAAATCGCTTGGAAAAGTTATCCAAAATCAACGGACTTAAACTAGTAGAGTGTAGACAGTATCAGGGTCAAGTTAATAAGCCATAATCTTTTAGGGAATGCTGAAAGTCGATCAAAACGGACATAAAATCATCGATAAGTACACAGTGTCATGCAAAGAAACAATATTCTTGTAAACGGCTAAAAATCAAGCAAATGCAGTTTTAAATGGCTAAAACAATCGTGAATATGGCGATAATCCAATTTTATACAATTTAAAAATGTTATACCTGCAGAAAAGAGCTCAAAACTAAGGAGTTAAGCGTTAATCTAGTTGGAAATGGGCAAAAAAAAACGATGACGTTCTGGTGTGGTGGAGGTACCCCGCCAACTTTCTTGAAAATGTGACCTCTCCTATCCCTACCACTACCTTCTTATAACAAAAATAGAAGATGAAATCAGTCCACGTGGACGGTGGCTAGGGATGACGCCGGTTCAGGTGGACTCAACTGTGGCATTCAATCACCAGTGGACTCCACATTCTTACTCTTCGTTTTTAATTAAAGTCAAAGAGCTGACGTAGGATCGCTTTAAACGTGAAAAGGGTGAAGGTTATATTGCGATACTTAGATTCCATCGGTGGTCGAGAAGAGGCCGCAAAACGTTCAACGAAGAAGGGGGTCGGTTTTCGGAGGTTTTTTTGGCCGGATTCCAGTTGTGCCGGAGAGTGTTGCGGAGAAGTTGCGGGTCGATAGAACGCGCGGGGGTAAAACCCTCATTCGCCCCCCTTCTCCCCCCGGCCGTTTCACTTGTTACTGCCTCAACAGGTTCGTGTCGGGGAGGCACGCTCTGCAATATTTGTTGCCTCTCTACAATCTAGCTCTGTCTCCCTCCTGACGTTTTCCCTTCCATCCTCTTTTCTCTTTTCAGTAACCCTTTAATGCAATTAAATACTCCCCCCTCCTCACCTCCCAACCCTTCTTCTGATTGCTACTCTACCCTTATTAACTCGTTATACTTGTTCAACATGTCAAAGAGATTTATAAGTTTTCATTTACTTAATTACTCTCCATTTTCTTCTCCGCCCCTCCCCGCCGTTTAAGTTTTCAAGGGGGATTTTAAAACGTTTTCAACCGTCCTAAACCTTTTTACCATAAAATGAGATCGATAAACAATTTAAAATTTTTCTTATAAAATAATTCCACCATTTTACTGTTTAGAGAATGGGGTTGCTTTTCCCATCTTTCATAACATTGGTGTCAGAAGTGGGATTTTGTACCTGGTATCTGTTATAATATGGTGTCTGCTATCTGGTTCCTGGTGTCTGGTGTCTGCTGCTTGGTACATATCTTGTGCCTGATGCCTAGTATCTGCTATATGGTGTATAGTATCTGGTGTCTGGCATATAGTATGTTGTGCCTGGAGTCTGGTATCAGATATCTAGGATATGGTGTCTGGTAGATATCTGGTTTCTGGTAACTAAACGGCAGATACCTAGTGCTATTGGTGCATTTATGCAACCTTAAGTGGGCAGTGATCCAACAAGCAAGTTGTGCCCATCATTTTATTGATATGCCTCTCTAAAAATGTTTTATAGACATTATTTGGAGGAAAAAAGGAGTAAGAATGGACTTTTTGATTGTTTGTTGTCATCGGATTCGATTGGTGCCTTGGGACCCTTTTGATTGAGAGATAAGTGGTCGAGGATATCGAATATCGTGCGAGAGGAGGGTGCCGGGAGAATAAATGGGAACTCCGGAGGTCGGAGAAAGACGAGTGTCCGGGAAATAAAATCGATAAAGTAAATTATCCAAGAGATGGATTCCACCGGAAAGAAGGGCGGCGGAGGGGGCCGAAGGTGAGTGATGGCCCGAAATCCGATCAGGCCCCCGGGAAGTGAAAGAAAAATTCTCACTATTTTTTTTCTTTATCTAGCCCCCTCTTTTCCTTTTATACTGCATAGTTTTAATACTAGAAATGGTTTTGAGTGAAAAAAAAATTGATGTTTGAATTTTAAAAAAACGACTGCAATTCTTTGAAAAGAAAAAAGCAAAAAGAGGGTTTAATATATTCACTGCATTGCAGGTAGCCCCTTTCTCCCTTTGCACGTCCCATCTGTTGGTTTCCCGTCACGTCTAAAACTGCTTTAACATGTTACTAAAAAAAAGTTTATGAAGCAGCCTAGAGAAGAAATCAGTGACCTTGGGTATGATTCCTAATTAGTGCTTACCTATTGCATATATGTACTCAAGGTTTGGATATGGTGTAGTGTATCTGGTATCTAGAGTTTGATGTTTATGTACATACTTGGTATCTGAACTCAGGTACTAGGTAGATACTGCATGGTATAAGTATATCGTGGTAATGTTATTACCTATCTTACCTATACCTAATAGGTATGTGGTAACGAATCTGAGAAACGGAATCAGGTAACTGGTGTTGACTGGTAAATATTGAATAAAATCTTTAGTAAAAATAAATATTTATAAAAGTTATGCAATTAGGAAATTTTTTTGACAAAAAGATCACAGTGGGTATGAGGCTCTTGAGGGATTTTGATGTCTGGGTTTAGGTTTTCGACGTATTCTTTGTAGCTGACGGAAAACATCTTCTCCCAGCCAAGCTTTCTGACGAGATTCGACGAATAGGAGCTCGTGCAGTAGATTTTGATGTAGGAGAAGCCTCCGTTGAGGGCAGCAGACTCTGAGGCTTTCAGTAAAGAACTCGCGACGCCTTTTTTCCTCCATCGGTTTTCGACGGCCATCAGACGGACTTCCATCGCGTTCGGCGCTTTCCTGATAACCTCCGAGACGTCCTCCATGTATTGAAAGAAATCCTGAAACTGAGGAAAATCATAAGAAAAACTTTCCATTGCCAGCAAGAAGGGAGAAATTCGTTTCCAGCTCTAGTGCAGGAGTGACAGAAGCTGGTCATCGGTTTCCACGAACCCGGGCACTTCGTTAAAATTTCAAAATCATGCATAATGGATATAAAAGCAAATTTAATTATACATAATAAAAAGCACGTTATTTTGATCATCGCGTGTCTTGTAGACACGTGTTCCCTTCATTAAAAAAATTAATGCCCTGCTTTTAATCAAGTTTATAATTCGAAAAATAAATTAATTATTTTAAACGAAAGCTTTTTTTCTTTAGGTCCCTCGGTTTCATCGTTCAGTGATTAGTATCTGGGGACTGGTGACTCGCGTCCGCATCCATCTGGTAACTATGGTTTATGGTAACGTAACCATGGTAACTGATAAGTATGGTGTAAGGTAACTATGGTGATTGGTAATTGTTGTATGGTAACTATGGTGACTGGTAAATGATAACTGGTGAGTGGTAAATATGGTGACTGGTAACTATGGTGACTGGTAACTATGGTGACTGGTTAATGGTAACTGGTGACTGGTAAGTGGTAACTATGGTGACTGGTAAATGATAACTGGTGAGTGGTAAATATGGTGACTGGTAACTATGGTGACTGGTAACTATGGTGACTGGTAACTATGGTGACTGGTTAATGGTAACTGGTGACTGGTAACTATGGTTACTGGTTAATGGTAACTATGGTGGCTGGTTAATGGTAACTGGTGACTTGTAACTGTTAAGTGGTAACTATGGTGTCACGTGACCATGGTGATGGGTAACTATGGTGACTGGTTAATGGTAACTGGTAACTGGTAAGTGGTAACTATGGTGTCACGTGACCATGGTGACTGGTAACTATGGTGACTGGTTAATGGTAACTGGTGACTGGTAACTATGGTAACTGGTGACTGGTAACTATGGTTACTGGTTAATGGTAACTATGGTGGCTGGTTAATGGTAACTGGTGACTTGTAACTGGTAAGTGGTAACTATGGTGTCAGGTGACCATGGTGATGGGTAACTATGGTGACTGATAACTATGGTGAGTGGTAACTGTGGTATCCGGTAACTATGATGTATCGTAACTATGGTGACTAGTAACTATAAAGATTAATTACTGAAAACGATGATGTCTTTGAACTATGATGACTAGTGAATGGTGAGTGCTAACTATGGTGACTGGTGACTGATATCTATGGTTACTGATAACTATGGTTACTGGTAATCATGGTGACTGGTAACTATGGTATCTTGTGACAATGGTATCTTGTAACTATAGTATCTGGTGGCTATGGTATCTGGTGACTATGGTATCTGGTGACTATGGTATCTGGCGACTATGGTATCTGGCGACTATGGTATCTGGCGGCTATGGTGTATCGTAACTATAGTGGCTAGTGACTATAGTGTCTAATAACTATCGTGTCTTAGAACTATGGTGACTAGTAGCTGGTGAGTGGTAACTATGGTGTATCGTAACTATAGTGGTTAGTGACTATCGTGTCTTAGAACTATGGTGACTAGTAACTGGTGAGTGGTAACTATGATGTATCGTAACTATGGTGACTCGTAACTGTGGTTTATGGTAACTATGGTGTATCGTGACTATAGTGTCTGGTGCCTTTTACTGGTAACCAGTCTCTAGCGTCTAGTAAGCGGTTTCTGTTATCTGGTAACTTGTAATTGATATTAGCTCCAAATTACTGGTCTGGACATTAGTAATTGGTACTTTCTGATACAGTTTCCTCTTTACGTTCCCCACCAATTATTCGAAAATAAATTAAATAAATACTTTCTTTTTAAAAAAAATCTTTTTAGTTCCCCAGTTACGTAAATTGGCCCAGTTTTAAAGCTTAAAATAAACAAATACGTTTGAGTTTCAAGTCGTTTTTTTATTAAAATTAAATTTAATAGCCTTGTTTTTTCTTTTTTTTATGGCTTGAATGGTCTCGAGTTCGTTCAACTTAGGATGGAGGTGTATCCGGATACGTCCTACATAAACTCAACATATAAAGAATGGATGAATCATTACAGAAACGCCCAATTTTGATTAAACAGAAGGAAAATCTTATAAAAATCAATTATTTCATTTATCAGTAGATATGGAATTATCTTTACTTTTGGATTGTTTGACCTTACAGAGTTGAAACTGGTTTGAGGTTTCTAAATACCTTGATGTCGTCATCGGAGTTTGTGTAGATGCTTGGAAAAATTTGTGGCGGTTCGTCGTTGAGGCAGACTCCGATGACGTCGCCGTCTGAAGATTCGGCGATCAAAGAATGACCTTGAGGGATGACCGCTTGCGAAAGGCTTTCACCAACCGGCGGTATGACGTGTGGTCCATTGATAGAGATGAACGGCTCTTCTTTGAAGACGACGCCCGAAAAGAAATTATCGACGACACACACGTCGTCCTCCAAACACCGACGTACGACGTACATCACTGCCTTTTGAATCTTTTTCAACCTTTTTCCTCTCAAAGCAAGTTTTCAAAAACGGCCTCTCCCCCTTCCAGCGTTTCAGATACGCCCCACCACCATTTCTTGCTATTTTTAGATAATTATAATTCATAAATAACGATAAAGCCTTGAATTACGACATTGAATACCTTTCAATCAGGACGAGTAAGTTTATTTTTTCCCTGAAACGACTTAAAATTGTGGTTTTCATGTACTCGAGCGGTTTTTGCGGTGAGGGCGGTTTACGCCACTTGAGCCCTTCAGGCCGCAAATCTTATTAGTCATACTCAAGAATTTATCTTCTCATTTTTGTGGGTCAAAAGGTATGAAGTCCAGTTGCCTCACCCCCCTTGGGTAGCAGGTGAGGAAGGCTCGCGACAACCTCAATCATTTTAATTCTTTGTTTAATTGACTCGGAGGGTAAAAAAGACAAACTTGGCCCAACGAGGAAAGTCGGAACAATAGAATATTCATTATTCAATGTCTCTCTTTTCAGGGAGAGAATAAAAAAACAGCACTTCCTCCCCCTTTTGCAAAAGGGAAGAGAGAAAAAGGGAAAAAAAAGTTAGTCATTTTAAATTAACCTTTTTCTCCCTTAAAGTCCACTACGATTCTCAAATGAAGACTTTTCTCTCAACGCTACCATCCTACATGAGTGACCTCCAATGAAAGGCATCATCTATAACCTTCCATTATTTATAACCTGACGATTGTAACCTTCCCAGTTTTAAAAACGTTATTTTTCCCTTTGTATTTTATTGATAACAAATGGAAAGAATCGAGTTTTTGTTTAACTTTAATTTATAAACATCTTTAGTTTACACGCTGGCTTTTTAGACCGAAAACCAATTTCGAATACTCATTAAGGTGAGCAAACATAATTTTAATGAGGATGAATTAATAAATATTTGTTCTCTGAAGGGGGGAGTTGCAATTAGATTTTTCGTCTTGTCTTTTTTCCTGGGATGGAGTATTATTTTAAGACCGCATTATCTGGAGGGAAAAAAAGGGGTATTAATTTAGAATTAATTAAAGGGGGATTTAAAAGGAAGATACGCCTCTTAAAGGAGGGTTTCCCTTTTGCATTCCAACAGGTATTTTACGAAACTTTCGACGGGTTTATTCACGGAAATCCATTTGAGGTGGTGGGAACAGTCTTGCTTTCTGCTTTTTCTTGGCGTTTGCTATCGAAAACTGTGGTTGTCTAATGGGGGAGGTTGGTTTCTGCTCTCTAATAGTGAGGCGCCTGCAATTTGTTGGGTATCGAGGTATTAAAGTTTCTTATGGAGTAATTAATGGTTTAAAGTATTGATTTTCCGTTTGGGGATAGACGGTGGTGGTAATAAAAGTGCGGGAGTCTAATTCCCGTAGGTTTTATTGAGCTCCGGCGAGAGGCAATCAAAGGCACTTTCTCGAGACCTCTTAATGTCCCAGGTCGTAAATAAAAGTCTACGGGAAGGGGGAGAACATTGGCCGGGTATTGTCACGGAATCTAGTGCCGCTTTGGGACTCAGGTTAGCCGATGTCATAGACAACTAATCACCCCAAGGGTCTTTATCTTTCTCAATGGATACTCGTAAATCTGTACGCTATTGGCCATTTTTAGTCACCTGAGTAATTTGCACACAAAGGATGAGTGTAAAAGAAGAGCAGAAGCCAACCTCCCTCACGTCCCCCGAGTGTGAAGGCATTGTCTATAAAGAATCAGGGAGTAGAAGGAAAAACCTTATAAATAATATATAGGGAGGAGCTATTGATTTACCTTTTCATAAAAGATGTGTGTTGGAAGAAGAGTATCCGTGGCAGGAATGTTAACTAAGGGGGGACCAGGGGGGCGTTTGATGGGATAGCGGGGGAGGGGCCCAATCAGTTGTCTTCTGCCCCGAAGGCGGTAAACGCTCCCTACGTGCTGGCCCCTCTAACGAACTGCTACTTCATTCCGGCTCACGCCTGGCCCCCCTGGGCAAGAGGCGTCTGTAATACCCATTCCTCGGGTACATGAAAAGGAGCCCCATACGATAACTTTATTATTCAAGATGAAAGAAAAGGTGGACCAAAACGTGATCCAGTTGAGAGTCTGAAACGCTTTAGTAGATATAAAACGCCGGTTCTACGCCAGGTGAGGGGAGGAGGAGGCGCAAATGAGGATTACTCAGCAGTTCTCTAAGTCCAGCTCCAGCAAGTCCAACAGGTAGGAGGAGCTGGATTTGACTAACTGCTGAGTAATCCTCATTTGCGCCTCCTCATCCTCCCCTCACCTGGCTTAGAACCGGCGATTTATATCTACTCGCTTTGTATTTGACATAATGCTCTTGGTTTGGGTAGTTCCCAGTGCAGTAGTGGTGTACCCAGGATAAAACTGTTCCCCATCATAGAAGCAAAAACTCAACGTGTAATCATTTTATTAGTGGCCGTATTTTTGGAATTCCCATTCGCGGTTGTCGAGGGGGCAAACCTGTCTCGTTTTCAGCCATCTCGAGATGCAGTGGAAATGAAAAGCGTGGTTGCAGATTCCCCAGGAGACTGTGCAGTTCTCACGCGTTTCTGGACCCTGTTCCGCCTGGCATTCTATGCAGAGGTCCATTATGTGGTTCCGGCAGATGGCGCAGTTGTCGACGACGACGTCCCACGCCCAGAGTCCCACAGCGTTCCATTTCCTCACTTCGAACCTCGTGTCGACCTCCTGCCCTATCTGCGCTTCTTCCTCGCCAATGGCTGTAGCCATTTATGTTAAATTTAGATAATGTAGCACAAATTAACATATGAATTTAGAGCAATTTCAGGGCCCTTTTTGAGTACACTTGCAGTATCGAATTATGAATGCTAAAATATGGAGGTTTGTTAACACTTTTTAGTATTCCGGACTCGACACTGTATTTTACCGAGGATGTAAACTGCCTGCAACAGGGTAAGAATATTCGAAACTCTGCTTGCGAGGAATATTTGATAAATCCGATTAGACCCTACTTTCTCCCCACCCGCCGCCCACACGACTCCTTACGAGAGGGTGTAAACATCCCTCTTATCAATATTCATATCGCGCTTTTCCGTATAAACAAGAAGTTGAGAGAAGAAAAAAAAACTTGAATTTTTAGTTGAATAAAAGTCGAGAGGGAAACCGAGGATAAACCATAACTCAGTGGGGAAGACAACATTCCCTTGTCGGTTATTGCTAAGAGCAAATGGTCTATGCATTCTCTTCCCGGCGTGGTATTCCGAAACCCCTTCGCTGAGCACAAAGCCCGAAAACCCACCCTCCCAAATCCCTTTTCCCTTTTCAAAACATTTTCATAATAACTGTTAATATATGTTTTTTTGGGGGGTGAAATAATAGAAGCGTTTCATGAGAATGTTTGTTATATGCCATAAATTTGGGTTTTTTGCTCTTGTGGAATCAGCAGCGACCAGAGTGGCCACCTATATCACTAATGTGGGGCTTTTTCAATGCCTCCGGTGAAGCGATTTGTTCAAAACCACCTATGCACGTGCTAGCCAAACATCTCTTCCTCTGGATTTGGGCAGCAGGGAATGACCAGGGACAATGGATGCAGCCACGCCTAGGTCCATAGCCTGGAGAGGCCTCGGTCCGGAAGGCGTTTGAAAGCTTTAAAAACACAGATTTAATTGTTATAATTATATGTATTAAATCAATGTTTGCGATAAACGTGATCTGCACATTTCCTTGATTGCCGTTAAATAAACCCTCGATATAATGAAGATACTGTTTTAATAGTGTTTAATCACGCAAGGAGATATCAATTATTTAAAACCGTGATTTATGCGGTAAATTTTTATTTTGTAAAATTCTGAATTCGTATGTGAAAAATGGTTTTCGGCCTTTGGGGAAATATGAGATTCATGGATGATCATTGGTAGGGAGAGGGGAGGTGTACCCCCTGAGAAATATGTGGGTTTAGGTTGCGTCGGGGGTTTGCGTGGTGGATCTCAGATAGGGTGTTCGGACACGCCAGGGCAGCAACCAGAATTAGAATACCCGGACATAAATCTAGTTAATCGTCCCGCCTACCGCCCGGTTCATGTTAATGAACTTGAAGGAAGGCCCTTTCGACTAGATAAGAGCCCTTCCCACCCACTACGGTTGTTATTAATATAAACCGCACGGACAACGTCGTCTTATGTTGATGCCGAGGGACAGAAATGGGACGGAAGAGAGGTTAGCTAAATGGCTTCCATTTGTTCCCTCTCCCTTCACTCAAGGACGCTGTTCCAAGTTAATTTGACAGAATCCGTTCTATCATCGATATATAACCTAGAATACTAGCCCTGCGTACTCTCGCTATCTGGATTTGCCAGAAACCTAAAAGTAATGCCCTTGGAAAGGGATACCCCTGACCGCTAATGACCCCTGACTGGTTTCAACTCGTGATAAGTAGAAACTCAATCAATCCAAAGATGCAGGTTACGTGATGCCACTTCTCTGTGCTAGCCAAACAGCTCTCCAGGTACTGGATACCAAAATATTCTATAGCCTTTCCAGTAGCCAAATCTACTGGTTGCTACTGGTGCTCCCTTGTAGCAATTATGATCTCCAATTAAAATTCAATGTCCCCTAATGATACCAAACACGCCTCACTAGTATACCCAGCAAACAATCTCATTGACGCTTAATCTTCAAGTCTATCTCTTCCAGTTATTTGGATCCACCTATTGCTACAATATTCTACCTCACCTATACTTTCTATTCGCCCTAATGCTACTACTGATGTCCTAAGTAGTCCAAACATAATTTAATTGGTTGGTTAGCTCAAATTATTGATCTGCTGTAATTAATTTACTAATTATTTATAATGAACATAAAATGTTTAGAATAATCCATGGGGAAAAAGGGCCAGACATCATTCACCTTTTGTAAACGCAATGTGAATAACTCATGCGTGTAATACACTTAAACCTGAATAGGGGGGAAAGTCTTTTTTGGATCCGGTAATCTAATGTCAAAGATTAAAAGGCAAGGAAGTATGAAATAACGACACGGCTAAAAAGGTCGATGATGGAGGGATTGTGGGTCGGGGAGGTCGGAGTCCTGAATATAATTGCTGAGTAGGATCTCAACTGTTGATTTTCTTAACGAGCAACTCCACCCCTTTCGCCTGCTTGGAAAAGCCACTCCAATCGTAATAAAAGCGGGGTGCATTTTTCTTCTTTCTGTTGATCCCTCGTTACCGACCACAATCATTTTTTTAGAAAGATTCATAAAAGATTTATACAAATGCATAAATTACATTTGGATGTTTAATTCCATTTGATTCCAAAGTCAAGGGAAAAATTCATTGAATCCAGGAATGAAATGAATTCATGATGATTAGGGGGTGATGAAGAAAAGAATTCCGCATAGGGAGAGGGGACTAGCGAACGACAGCGAAGGGCGAGGGACTAGCGGCGAGCAAAAACGAGAGAGAGTGAACAAAAGCGAACAAGAGACAAGCAAGAGCGAACGAGAAACGAGCGAGAGCGAACGAGAGACGAGCGAGAGCGAACGAGGGACGAGCGAGAGCGATCGAGAGACGAGCGAGAGCGAACGAGGGACGAGCGAGAGCGAACGAGAGACGAGGGAGAGCGAACGAGAGACGAGGGAGAGCGAACGAGAGACGAGGGAGAGCGAACGAGAGACGAGGGAGAGCGAACGAGGGACGAGCTAGAGCGAACGAGGGACGAGCTAGAGAGAACGAGGGACGAGCTAGAGCGAACGAGGGGACGAGCTAGAGCGAACAAGAGACGAGCGAGAGTTATTATACTCTTTGAACGGACTTTAGTCCTCAGGGGTATTTGATGAGAAAAAAAAAATTGTTTTAAAACGGAGGAATTCGTTGTTAGCCACGGTAAAAGACAATAAACATCGGTTTCGCTCCCGGGGGGGATTTTAATAACCGAGACGCCTCTCAAATCGAGCAAAAGAGATTTCTATTCTCGCCTTACATCGGAGGATATCCCTTTCACGTCATATCGAGCCCCTCTTCCATTGACTATCGCTTTTGTTTCCCCACCCCGACGTGCACAATAACTTCATTTTGAAAAGACTTCTTTTTCTCCCCCCCGGATGTCTATTTCTATAAAAATATCACGGCGGGAGACATGAGAGACGCGTGCAGATTTTCCCCCTTTTGTTCGCCGATATCTTCGAGTCGGACTTAATTGCCGCACTGCCCGAAATCGATTCCGTGCCTAGACACAATGGCGTGATTAATTGTTTATTCAGGTTGTACCCGGCCGAAAGAGCATGAATTATGCATTCCCACCCTTTTCACAAAAAAGTACTAAAATTTTCAAACTTTTATATAAATCTGATGCAATCAATATCCTCATATGCCATTATGAAGTTTATTATTGGAACTCATTCCTGAGGCAATTTGTCAAATTGGTTATAAATTTTAAATAGTCTAACCACTACCTGTCTTATCAGTGTTGACTCAGGGATGAGGCCTCTCCCTCCCCTCTGACACCAATTTGGCATTCCCTTGTGGGGAATTCCGTGCGTTCTTGGCCCTCCTAACTGGCCCTTCCCATTCGTCACGCCGCCGCCGACCGGACATTTGGCTAATGGGACATACACGGCTTTAAATCAAACACTATTAAGCTTTCCCCCCCATTCAAACCCCAACGCGAGCGACCCTAATGACGAAATTCTTTCCATTTTACGCAATTTGTTGTTATTTTTAATTTCAACACTCCATCGGTCCTTACATATTCATAACCTATGATTACAATAACAGTCCTAAGTACAATACAAGCATAAATTACACGGTTGGTTAGCGGAGATTGAGCTACCATTATAGTGGTGGATCTATCCCACCTCGAAATGACAGTGAAGGGTCAAAGTACACAAAAAAGTGACGCTATCGACAAAAAATTGTATCAAACCAAAAAGTATCTATTGAAGGAAACGTTTGACTTTGTCTTTATAATATTCCAAAAAGGTTAATAGTTACATAAAAGAGTGAAAAATCGAATAAGCCCTTCAGAAGGGTTGTTTTCGCTAAAAGGGAGGCGTGTCTCTTCGTGTATCTCGGAACACGAGACAAGCGAACGTTCTTAATTGTCAAAATCACTTCATTACTGTCATCCCGTTTGAATTCGAGATGCCTCCTTGTTTTTCAACCGTTTCCATGGCGATTATTGACAAAACAGTGTTGCCACTTGCGGTTTTCTGGGAGAAAAATAAAAAAAACTGGGGAGAAACAAAGAGATCGAGTTATAAATAAAAAGGTTATATATCATCCAAGTTTTCTCATTCCTCAATGGAGCCTTGTCAGAGCTCGTGACCTTTTGTCAAAAGCCGAAGAAAGGCGAAGAGGCAACTTGGTCAATTCATTAAAGAAAAGAGAAAAGTTTTTGACATTTAGTCAAAAACAAGTTTTTTTCTTCCCCTTTGGCAAGTCTTTCGTGTCGGGTATAAACGTCAATCTGGAATGAGGCCAAGTGAAAACATATGGAAGATTTTTCGCCCCCAATTTTTTTTGTCTTGTATAAAACTTATCCTTTTTCACCCAAAGGCCATTTACGAACTTCTTTATTGTATTCCTCCCCTATAAAAGTAAAATTTTTTTTTGTCGATTATAAATTTGGAGATGACAGTGACAAGGCTGGACAGAAAAACTCTTAATAAATCTCACGAGATTAATTTTTCAACGTGAAAAGGAGGAGGGAATAATGAGAAAAATTGTAAGAAGGTGAGGCTGATTGATGACAGGGGGAGGGTTGAACGGTTTTAATTAAATGCAAGGTGGAAAGGCGCGTGATCTTCTTTTCGACAACGGGGGAGGACCTGAGATTGATAGCGGTCGACGTAATGAGTCCAACTATCAATTACCCAAGAAAAAAAAAACTTTTTTTTTTAATCCTGACATTTTGTCAAAATGAGCTCGACAATTTTGTACCAACAATGCAAGAATTGGACTATGGATTAACGGTTAGTGGGTCGTCTATCAGGCCAAAAATTTTTTTCGGTGATTCTACATCAAAAAATAGTTGTGTCCTAACGTTTCTTCCAATGGACACCTTGAAGTCAAAAAACGAATATATCAAAATCGACAAACAGGCTATTGATTTCTATGTAAAATTGCACGAGGAATCCGATGACATCAATTAAAAAATTCTAGGACCAATATTTTTCGAGTTATCGCTAAAAAACCGCTTTTGGATCTAAGTAAACTACCCCAGGAAAAATTTTTTCGTCAAAAACAACATTATATTCGTACTTAGCACCCAAAAAAACTTGTAGATATTAAATTTTATCAAGATTAAAAAATAATTTTTTTTTCCTTAGTGATCTCTTGATAAAATTTAATATCTATAAGTTTTTTGGGATGCTGAGTACGAATATAATGTTGTTTTTGACGAGAAAAATTTTCCTGGGGTAGTTTACTTAGATCGAAAAGCGGTTTTTTAGCGATAACTTAAAAAATGATGGTCCTAGAATTTTTTAATTGATGCCATCGGATTCCTCGTGCAATTTTACATAAAAATCAATAGCTTGTTTGTCGATTTTGAAAAATTCTTATTTTGACTTCAAGAGGGTGCCACGGGGCCCATTGGAAGAAACGCTCGGACACGTTTCAACTATTTTTTGATGTAGAATCACTAAAAAATGGCCGTGACCTCTCTTAAAGGATGACCCACCAAGAGAAAAAGCCCAAGTTAATCCAAGAAGGGTCAAAATCCATTCTAAACAGTCAATAAAGGGTCAAAGTCCTCCTCAAAAGTCGAATTTCTTATTTTTAGTCCAAAAACCGTGGAAAAAACACAAGAAATCATGACTGACAGATGAAATTGACAAAAAAAGGCTTTTCCAGCTTTCCACTCTAAATTATTCAAATCTCCAGACTTGTAAACTCGAAAATCCCATAAAAATACAGGTTGCAAATCTCCTGGATCCTCGCCAGGCGAAATACGAACAAAAATAGAAGTTTCCTGAAGGGGTTGGACAATTGAATTATCGTTTGTTTTTTTATTTTTTATTAAAAATAAACATGAACTATGTCGGTCATGCAGATAGGGCCATAACTTACAGGGAACAGTATAAAAAGCTTCCCCCTCCCTCTTTTTTTGGGGAAAGACCCCTCGAGATTAAAACCCAAGAGCGTTGTATGCAAAAACATCCCTATAGAAGAGGGAAGTCGTCCGAGGGACAACAAACGGACACCACATATATTATTTTCTTTCAATTTAACGTGAATATACAGCATGGGGGCTCCATTGTCGAGATAAGAAATACAGGGTGAAATGGGATGTAATCTTGGAAATCTCGGAAACGTAGGCCGGACAAACAAAAGTATCCTTCACCCAAAACGAATGAAAAAATACAAATTGAATAAACATTAGTTGTAATTTCTTACTCGAGAATTTACGGTTGTTTTCTGTAAAAGGAGGCGTGTCTTGAGACATATCTTAAGGGAAGACTTGGAATAAACAGTTCCCTAGGAGGATAAATGGCAGGAAGTTGCCTTCAATGAAGCATCGATGATTTGGATTCTTGGATTAAATGCTTTGAGTCTTTTTCACTCATTGGGTCATCCTTTAAATCCATTTATAGCTAATTTAGGGTCCTCTGGGATGTTTTGTAACGAGAAATCGATGAGGAAATACTGAGTGAACAAAATTCGCAATTCTCAACAAGTTGAATCACGGATTGATTTTTTTCTCTCGGTGAAGGTACCGAGACTTGTTGCACGGTGACATTAGCGACAATGGATCCAAGATTACCCGTTTCACAATAGCGGAGCGAAAGGGGAGGAGGTGGGGTGGTTGGGGATGGGTGAGGGGGGGTTCGAGTCTTTTCCGAATGATGAATGGGAGGCAACAATGCCGGCATTGTCCTCGCCCGGAGCGGTCACAATGATTCGGCCAACCCCTTTCTCCAATGATACTCGAAAGGCAATTATTACTAAGTCAACCCTACAAATAAATCCTCTTTAATTAAAAAATTCCATGGACGAAATTAAAACTTTTTCGTCTGATTCTTTTCAGAATTGGAAGAAAACATTTCACGCATCCTGCAATCTCAAAGGATAAAGAAAGAATTTATTGAATGATTCGAATTAGTCTATCGTATGGCTCATTAGTCATTACGCTGCGGTTAGCAAAGGGGTAGCGTCGTTTCAAGGGCACATTAGGATAATGGGGTAGCACAGTAGGGTAATGGAGTAACACATTAGGATAAAGAGGTAGCACAGAAGGTTAATGGCGTAGCACATTAGGGTAATGGGGTAACACAGTAGGATTATGGGGTGGCACAGAAGGGTAATGGCGTAGCACAGTAGGTAATGGGGTAGCACATTATGGTTATGGGGTAGCACAGTAGGGTAATGGGGTAGCACAGTAGGTTAGTGGGGTAACACATTAGGATAATGGGGTAGCACAGTAGGGTAATGGGATAGCACAGTAGGGTAATGGTGTAGCACATTAGGGTAATGGGGTAACACAGTAGGATTATGGGGTAGCACATTAGGGTAATGGGGTAGCACAGTAGGGTAATGGCGTAGCACAGTAGGGTAATGGAATAGCACATTAGGGTAATGGGGTAGCACAGTAGGGTAATGGGGTAGCACAGTAGGGTTATGGCGTAGCACAGTAGGGTTATGGCGTAGCACAGTAGGGTAATGGCGTAGCACAGTAGGGTAATGGCGTAGCACAGTAGGGTAATGGAATAGCACATTAGGGTAATGGGGTAGCACAGTAGGGTAATGGGGTAGCACAGTAGGGTAATGGGGTAGCACAGTAGGGTAATGGGTAGCACAGTAGGGTAATGGGGTAGCACAGTAGGGTAATGGGGTAGCACAGTAGGGTAATGGGGTAGCACATTAGGGTAATGGGGTAGCACATTAGGGTAATGGGGTAGCACAGTAGGGTAATGGGTAGCACAGTAGGGTAATGGGTAGCACAGTAGGGTAATGGGTAGCACAGTAGGGTAATGGGGTAGCACAGTAGGGTAATGGGGTAGCACAGTAGGGTAATGGGTAGCACAGTAGGGTAATGGGTAGCACAGTAGGGTAATGGGTAGCACAGTAGGGTAATGGGGTAGCACAGTAGGGTAATGGGGTAGCACATTAGGGTAATGGGGTAGCACATTAGGGTAATGGGGTAGAACTTAGGGTAATGGGAATCTGAGTGACCCATGCTGCTATCGCATTTACTGCTCGGCTGGAAAGGAGATTCGTCACGAAAGTCCGATTGCAAGGGAGGACTCGTTGTTTGGAGAGCAGCCCCTCCCCTTCATACGGATACTTTTAATTGTCACTCCGTATCTGGAGTTGAAGGGTCCTCTTCATATAAAATATTGAAAAGAGGGCGGAGAATCCATTTATCCTTCTGCGGTGAGCGTCGTTCCCCGAAAAGTAGGTCCGGGAAATGGCGAGGACGTCTAATGGTTATCATTAGTGATGGGCGTGGGATATTTTTCCTTTATGAGGACATGATGGATTGTATGACATATCCTTATCTAATGGCCTCTCATTGTCACCGCTTCATCTACAGATGTCAATGAATCATCGGAAAAAGTGTTGCGGACAAAAAATTGTTTTCTCCTGATTTATACCCGGAAAAAAGCTCCACTTGAACCCCTCTTAATCTCTTTTTGAGTTTAATTCTTTTCAAGCGGAGCCTTTTTAATCAAGGGGTCTCCTGAAAAATGCTCTCCACTTGTATAAATTCGTCGTTAGCAAAAAAAAGTTTTTTGTTTATAATTTAAACTGTTCATCCAACAGGTAAATTGTTCCTTAAGCCCCTTGAGAAGCTTAGAACGGGACAAATCGAAAGCCCATTAGAGGCGGTTTCAATCAGTCACCACTTGATATCTCAGCTTTAATCGATTCCTTGATTATTCAGCATTTTTCTGAGGTTAAAACGGCGTTACATGTGTAATATCCATTTAGGAAACTCTATACATATTCAGTATTTGAGGACGGGTATATAAGCCGGCTATACTTAACAGGGTACTCTCTATGGATATGAGCGTTATGAGAATCAATTATATACGAGAGACCATTGTTGCTCAGGATGCAAATACTGGTCGGATTCCCTTGGTTCCCATTAGCATGCTCTAATGCCGTTAGAAACCTTCATCATGATTCTACCCTTCCAATCTTCTAATTATATCTGTTTAATATTCCGTCTTGGCGGAGAGGACCGGCTATCGCGCACGAAATTGCGGACGGTTACTACACCTAGAATTCGGGAGGTGAATTATTATCTAATATAGGGTGGAATCTCTTATGCAAATATCAATTTTTGACCACGGACTTAAGTTTTTCCCCTCTTAGGTATGAATATTCAGGAGGATTAGGTGCCATCTTTTTTTAAAAGGGAGGAATTCGTTGTTTATCGACGGAGAAAAGACAATAAACATTGGTTTCGCTTCGAAATTTTATGGCAACCCTGTTATCTGACGAAGTTGAGCAGGGTTGCCAGATTGGGCCTTATAAAAGTAGCCTAATTTGGGATAAATCGCCCAAACTGGTAACACTGTAAAAATGCCAGCATTGTCAGATTACAGGGTTGCCGCATTGGGCCTTACAAAAGTAGCCCAATTTGCGAAAAAAAACGCCCAAACTGGTAACACTGTAAAAATGCCAGCATTGTCAGATTACAGGGTTGCCGGATTGGGCCTTACAAAAGTAGCCCAATTTGCGAAAAAACGCCCAAACTGGTAACACTGTAAAAATGCCAGCATTGTCAGATTACAGGGTTGCCGGATTGGGCCTTACAAAAGTAGCCCAATTTGCGAAAAATCGCCCAATCTGGCATCCCTGTAATCTGGCAAATTTGGGCTTTTGACAATGTTGCCATTTTGAGCGATTTTTCGCAAATTGGGCTTCTTTTGTAAGGCCAAATCTGATAACCCAGTAATCTGACAAAGTTGGGCTTTTGAAAGTGTTGCCAGTTTGGGCGATTTATCGCACATTGGGCTACTTTTGTAAGGTCCAATCTGGCAACCCTGTTATCTGACAACATTGGGATTCTGACAGTGTTGCCAGTTTGGGAAATTTATCGCAAATCGGGCTACTTTTATAAGTCCCAATCTGGCAACCCTGTTATCTGACAAAGTTGGGCTCTTTACAGTATTAACATTTTGGGCGATTCACCGCAAATTGGGCTACTTTAGTAAGGTCCTATCTGGCATCCGAGTTCAAGACACTCTTTAAAATATGACAATCGGAATGAATTTGTTAAATCCTCTTTCCATTTTTTTTAAATTTTCTAAAGATGAAAAGAATTATGATCGATTTTCTTTATGTAAATCGAGCCGTACTAAAAATCCTCTCTTGGTTCGTAAAAAAAGCCCGGAAAGATCTTTCCCCTAAAAGCAAAAGTTGCAGACAGAACGAGAAGGAAATAAAAAAGTTCTCATTTCCATATAAAGGCTTTACTCCTAAAGAAAGTTGATTGAATATAGAATTCAAACTATTCAAAATGGAGATCCCTTGAGAGACGGAAATTTGCAAACGCTTTTAATTCCTCCCGCCCTCTCTCGTGTGGATTGTGCTGGTTTTAATTTCGCCGCTTCCCTTCTCGATGTAGCTCATCAATCTGGCTTCCGCAAAGCCGAGGGGGTCCGCCCCGACCCTACCAGATAAGGGGAACACTTTCAAACCCGACTCTCCCATCATTTATACCACCCCCGAGACTTTAACTCGTTTTACCCCAGAAACATCGGGAGGAAAAAACGTTTTCGAAACCGTGTGAAACCGCTGGCGCATTCTAACGGATTGGACATAATAATTGGTAAAGAGTGACAAAGAGGAACACGGCAAGCGTTCTGTATTGAACAGAGAAGAAAAATTTTAATTTTTTTTTGTTGTATTGTGTTGTGGAAGTAAGTATAATTGTGCTGCTTGTGCAACATTGTTTTCCCTTGGGCGGAAGTACAAAATACATACAGATTTGACCACAAGAATTCAACCACATTTTTTTACACCGAACTCTGCTACTTTAAAATTACCGACACATTGCCCTTAAAAATTCCGTCAGAAAAATGAGGAAAAAGATAAAGATTTTTGCGCAGCATGTCACTGTCCCCCCACGCTCACCTCCACCCACAACCACCCACCACCCCTCGCCATACTATTATTAATATGCACAAATGAACCTTAAAACACGCTTCCTTTACAAGAGAACACACCTCATCCCCATTCAAGGGACTTTTATAGCACATTCCATCAAAACGCTATTATACAGCTCTCCTAGGGCCGAATCTCTAAAAAGCCCGGTAACAAATTTTTACCTCCACGATGAATACAGTCACCACAACCGACCCATTAGACGTTGTCCTATTTTATTCAAGCACTATCCCACCTCCTTCACACTATTTACCCATCACCTCCCCCAGGAAGCTCCACGGCTCTTATCCACTCCCTTTTCCACTCTCTTTCCCCCGCTTTTTTCACCCCATTTCCCCCCACCTTTCACCCATTTCCACCGAACATTTTCAACCCCTATAACCCCCACAGTCCCTCGACTTTTAATCACAGCGCGACACATATAGTTATTTTTTTTTTTTTTGTTTTTCCCCCCATTCGGATAAAGATTTCCACCCTCCCCCCATGTTCACTAGTCGAATTAATCATCTGGGCTAGGCAGAATTTAGAATTAAGACCTGAATTCATTTATTGTTTTTTTCATCTAAGCCGCCCCTTTTCTATTCAGCCGCAAAGAATTTCCACCCCAATTTTATATTATATATCCCCTCTGTTCCTCCGAGCCACCTTACTGTGAATATTTGCAACCCATCGCACTCCCCATTTTTCACCCATTCCCACCATTTTTTAACTCCTTCCACCTTTGTTACCCCGTTCCCCCAATGTTGTTCAGCCCCGCCACCCAATTTTTCACCCTCCAGTCCCAGTCCCCCCTATGGAGACTTCGGGCCCCCCATTTTTTACCCCTCCCCCCCCCATTTTCATCCCTTCCCCCATTTTCACCCTTCCCCCCCATTTTTCTACCCCCTTGCCCAGCAGGTATTTTTTACCCCCTTCCCCCCATTTTTCACCCCTTTCCCCCCATCTTTTTCACCCCTTTTCCCCATTTTCATCTCCTTCCCCCAGAACGTGTTTATCTGCACCCTTTACCATCCCCCATGATCTCCCCCCGCAATCTCGTTTTCCATTCATGCACTTTTTCACCCGCTTTCAGCGTATTTCCCCCCCCATTTTCACCTTTCCATCCCCCCTTTTTGTATACAACCCACGAAAGAAGCTTCCACACGTCCCCCCCATTATTCACCCCGTGTCCCCCCACCACACGTTTGTCAGACGCCTTCCTTCCCCTTTCCCACACTCGCCTAGATATGCACTTAAAACTCTAATCTTATCACCTAACCCACATTTGTATATCCACCTCTTGTTTCCACCCGTTTATTCTTTCGATCCGCATTGCCCCCTGTTATTTGCACAGCGAGTTAGCCCGCAAATTTTCACCCCTTGTTCAATCCCCACCCATTCTTATATTTATCCCTACTTCACATCCCCCCCATCGTGATTATGTACCCCTTTCACCGCCAAGTCTTTTACACCCCGGGCTTAGATTCCCCCCATTACTTTGTAACCCTTCCCCCCATTTTTTACACACACTGCACTTCTCAAGTTTTCCCCCCATAAGACAATCCCACTTAGTCACCCAATTTTCCCCCCGAATTTTCACCCTCTTTTCATGCTTTTCTACTAAAATTGCCCCCATGTTTTCTAGCCCCTTCCCTCCACACTTTTTACCCCAACCTCGTCCCACACCAGAGCTATTTTCACCCCTTGTTCCCCCAGTTTTCACCCCTAAATGTCCCTATCGCAATTTTCACCCTTTTTCCCCATTTTTCCCCTTTCCCCATTTTTCACCCCTTCCCCCCATTTTCACCCTTTGTCCACCGCTCCCCCCCACTATGTCCGCCCCCCTTTCCAGCCCCCCTTAGGCCACCCCCCTTTTTTCACCCCTTTAGTGCCACCCAAATAATCGTCCTCCCTTGATTTTCTCCCTTTCCCCCCCCCATATTTTCCCCCGTACCCCAGTTTTCCACCCTTTTTCACACCATTGCTACCCCCTATCACACCACCCCCCTTGTTTTCCAACCTTGTATCCACCACCCCATTGTTGATCTCACTAAAATCATCTCCCCCCCCCATTTCTAGGTCTCCCGCCCAATACACCGAACCTCCCCACCCGTACCGTTGTTCACTTAAGGGCGTTTCCTAGTGTATATTGTTATTAATGTTTAGAAGAGCGATCGCAACTATTTCAGCTCAAAATTGTAGCAGAGCCCCAGGTTGCCGCGGAAAAAATACACACCTCCGCCTCATATCAACCAAATGTACTCGGAATGGTGTTGTTGTAGCCTCAGGAGTTGAGAGCATTGCGGGTCCCAAAAGGGATTGCCTTACTGACAATGATATCTGGTCGTGGCTTATCTATATTTATGCAACATTGCTGTCACCAAATTTTGCAATTTCGACAATTGGAATAGGAGTATTCAATTCGGCAGGCGCTAACCTTAGTGCGTTGTACGGGTTAGTAGATTCTATCCGGGACCGCTCCGAAAGCGACCCACGCCGACCCCTTCTCACGCGACCGCCGACCCAGGAAGGATTTGAGTTACAGCCCGTGGGTTCCAGAGTTAAATTATAGCAGTTATGTAAATCAGAAGGGGGAGGCATTACATAACTTGCTACTGTCAGAACTACTGGTTCTCATAGGACAAGTATCGATAGATAACACACTTCACAACGTGGTAAACCAGTCAATATTACACTTTGGAAAGGATTATTACGTTAATACTTTGCTTATAGGGCCTACAATCATCATGATCACTACTTCCAAAAACTTACGATGGCACGCACCGTATGGCACCCTATGTGTAGCACTGTAGGCCTTTGTTGGGCGACAATCTGGGAATTCTTTTAGTCAATAATTAACACATTTCAATGTCCAACTTTTAATTTGTTTTTCGCTTCTTATCGTGATTTCCTGAAGATTGAACGTCCGGAGAAGAATTTAGTGGGAAAAGCCACGTAACAGGAGAAAATGTTTCAGTGTTCGTGAGTCTCGCTTTAATAAATTGCCGACGTTGATGGATTCGAAAGGTTTAATTTTAATTCTAGCGTGAACTAAAAGGCTAAATAGAAGAGCAAAGATAGTTAACTTTATCGATCATTTGAAATATGGGGAGCTGAGAGGATGTAGAGTCTGTAAGGGCAGTGGAGGTGAGGGGAAAGATGCTGGGGGTATGTGTGAGATTTGGGACACTTTGACGGACATGTTGCTGCGGAATGGAGCTGGATTTTCTAGCTGTGGAGATGTTGCAAGCTATGGGATGTATGATGCTGGGGGGAAGTTGGCTGAAATTTGTTAGCTCTAAGGATGTAGGAATGCTGCATCCTTATGCTAGGGAATGTGAGGAGGACACTATCCATACGGTACACGATAGGGTTTCGGTCACTGTGTGGATGTAGGAACTGGGAGGACATGTTGCTTGGGAATGTATTGTCAGAAAACTGGTGTCCACCTTATATAGCAAAAAGTTCAATTCACAATGTTGATGCTCGCTGATAGAGACTGGGTGCTGTATCTGTTCGAAATCGGCCTATTTTGTGAAAGCTGTGCCCGAATTGAAAAGAGGGAATGTTGAGGAGGCTTATCTGAAGTAATACTCAGTGTGACAGTGGATCGGGGGGCTGCATGCGAAACCTAAGTCTTTACTGATAAATGCAAACGGTTTAACGACTCTCCCACCACTCGAGGTAAAGGGAAGGCCCTCGGAGGAAGAAATATACCCGGAGATAAGGCTAAGCCCTCGATATACTCCTTGTGGGGACCCTAATGACATTTCTTTATCAGCTCCCGGGGTTTTTACCGAGTGTGCGGGGGGATCAATACTTTATAGAGGGGTCTAGAAGACAAAGGATATCAGCGGGGCGACAATAAACCACCCCCGCCCATTTCCAATTTAAAGATGTCTTTTCTTGAAGTCATCGGAACCAATTAAAAGCTCGACGGGGAAGTTATTGCGAAAAGCCCTCGCCCGAAAGCAACAAGCGTGAGGTGAATGCGACGCAGCACATGCGAGTAATAGCGACCCATTTGTTTACCCAGCCGAACTTTACGTGTTCAATGAAAAAGACCTCCCTATTTTACGTGTTCAATGAAAAAGACCTCCCTATGTTTATACGACATGCAATGTCGACTTTTGATTAATATTTTAACGCTCAGGTCATTACAACTTATTCCATTTCGGGGCCAAGGAGAGCAGGAGAGGTGGAATGTTGTGGGGAGGTGATGGACATATTTGCGATCAGGACGCTCTGGGGATGGCGTTTGTAAATTCGACAACTTAATTACTTAGCATATTATCTAATGGTAAAATTCGACCAAAAAGTGGAATGAGCTAAATGGTAAATTCGACCAAAGAATTGGAATGAGCTAAATGGTAAATTCGACCAAAAGATGAATAGTAAAATATGTAAATTCGACCAAAAGATGAATCTGTGAATAGCACTCGACCAAAAGGATGATTCTGTGAAATAGTATGACCTAACAGAAGAGTCCAGAAAATAGTAAATGCGTCCGATTGACCTCTAGTAAATTGACCCTCTAGACTGAAGAAAAAAGAAAGAGCACAGAAAAGCCTCTAGATAAAGGACTCTCTAGTTAATTTAGTTTATGATCAAGGATTTGAAAATTTGACCCTCTAGAGTCTAGACTTATGAAACCCTCTAGATTCTAGCCTATAGGTAAAAACTTAAATAACCCTCTGAGTATTGATGAGATTCTAGACTCTAGAGTGTTAATTTAAGTATAATCATGGATTCGAAAATCGACCCTCTAGACTTATGCACTCCGCCTCCATCAAATTATAAAACTAACGTACATACAGGGGTAAAACTACATTAACCCCGCTCTACTTCAGCAGAGATGGGCGGATTCGATATCAAAATACGTAAAGCTCTTAAGAACCTCTTGATTTTGAGTGTTTTGACGTATAATAATGCTCTTAAAACCTCAACGATTTTTGGGTTTTGGACGAAAATTAGGCTTGACAAATGTGATTTGATGTACTTTGTGACGAAAAAATGGCTCTTAAATGTTGATTTTGATGAAAACATATGCTAAAAATGTGTGAATCCGAGTGTAGAATACACAAAGCAGGATTCGTCACATCCGACACGATTGCATACAGATACCGATCCGAATCCGAATCTATTCGGATCAGCGAACTGTGCGAACTCCGAACGATTCGTATCGATTCGGGACCACTCAAGGTGGATCTCAGTGAATACCGAATCGGATGTCGGCTTTACGAATACGAATCCGCCATCTCGTACCTCATAGACTAGACTCTAGATTCTAAAGGTTGATTTAGTTTCTAAAAATTAAATAAAACGTGGGAACTCGTTTGGTGACCCTCTAGACTAAACAAAAACCCTCTAGATGCATACAACCACTCTGCATAGCGTGGTTTTAAACATTGATAGAGCGCTCTTGTGAAATTGATCCTAACTAGATCAAAATGACCTCTAGATTCTACTAATCTGGAGGGACAAAACTTGTCATATCCACTCTCTAGACTAGATTCTAGCTACTAGAGTGGGGCGTGGGGGGGGGGGGGTGGGTTGATTTAGTAAAATGAAAGGTTGGTCGAGTTACAAAATGTTTAATTCACATTGGTCGAGTTTACTAAAATTGTTATTCCAGAATTAGTCGAGTTTACTAAAAACGTCGAAACCATTAGAGGTCGAATTTACCAATTTTTAAAAGGTTCAACTTAGAAAGCAGGTATACGTTGGTCGAATTTACTCAGCGCCCTCTGGGGATTACATAATTAACTTTTGGGTAGCAAATGAAGATAATTTTTTCTCTTTTGTTTCACTCTTTTAAAAGAGAATTACGTTGAGCATTTTTTTTGTGAAGTGAAATTAGCCATAAAATTCTCAATTGTTCTTTCCAAGAGTGGGTACGATGCGTCTTATTAAACGCAGGAGATACGAGGGTTGAAGAAAAGTCGGATTAATATTCTAAACTCCTAAGCTCTTTCGACCCCCTTCCTTCATTTCCTCGTTTTGAGAGCGGATGTGAAAGCAAGTTTGTTTTTACACCCCCCACGAGATAAGAAAGTCCTGTTGCTTTTCACGTAATTACTCACCCACCCCCTCACCCCACCCTTCATCTCATCCACCTCCCACTGCCCAGTCTTGCATTTTTAACGTCCCCTCTTCCCTAACCATGACAAGATATCAACTTAAATCCAACTTATAGAGGCGTGAAAACTTTATTTTTACGACTTCTTCTTTAGTGACGTCATAATCTCTTATCAGCTTATAAGATTTTCGTCTAGGAAAAAAACATGGCGACAACGACATTGTTTATCATGCCTTTATCTCGTGTGAATATGTACTTCAAAAAAGGGGGGGAGCGCAGAAAATTTTGACAGAAAATTGGCTCTTAGAAAAATATATTCAGCAAAAACAGAGGTTCCCAAACTTTTTCACACAGTGCGCCCTTTTTAAACAAATGCACACAATGTTCTGAATGTTAAACTTTGGGTTTTTGAAGGAAATTTGGTTTTAAAATGTTGATTTTGAGGTTTTTGACCAAAGAAATTGCACTTAAAACGTTGATTTTGAGATTTTTTGACAAAACAAATTTGCTCTTATAACCATGATTTGGAGGTTTGACAAAAAATTTCCAATTTAAAGTTGATTTTGAGGTTTTTTGACGGAAATTAGGCGTTTATAAATGTTGATTTTGAGGTTTTTAACGAAAATTTGGCTCTATAAATGTTGATTTTGAGGTTTTTGGACGAAAATTAGGCATCATAAAAGTTGATTTGCGGGTTTTGACGAAAGATTTGGGCTTCGTAATGTGATTTGAGGTTCTTTGACGAAATTGGCATCTATAAATGTTGATTTCCGAGTTTTGGACGCAAAGTGAGCTTCCTTAATGTTGATTTTCGTAGGTTGCGACCACAATGTTTGCCTCTACAAATGTTGATTTGTTGGGGTTTTTGGATCACCGAAAATTGATCATAAATGTCTGATTTGAGGGGTTTTATGTGTTTTTGGACGTTTTTGAGCGAAATTAGGCTAAATGTTGATTTTGAGGTTTTCTTTTTTGACGACGAAAATTGGCATCATAAAGTGATTTCGAGTTTTTTGACCAAAATTGTGGCTTTTACCAATGTGATTTGCGGATTTTCGTCGAAAATTATTAGCTGTATACAAAATGTTGATTTTGAGGTTTTTGACGAAAATTTGGACTAATTGATTTCGAGGTTTCTTTGACAAAAATTAGGCTTTATAAATGTTGATTTTGAGGTTTTTGAGACGAAAAATTAGGCTTTTTAAAATGTTGATTTTGAGGTTCTGGACGAAAATAGGCTTTCAAATGTTGATTTGAGGTTTTTGACACAAAATCGGCTTTTTAAATGTGATTTGAGGTTTTTTGGCGAAAAATTAGGCACCAAAGTTAATTTTGAGGTGGGTTTTGACAAAATTGGCTTCACAAATGTTGATTTCGAGGTTTAACTTTTTTTGACAAAAATTAGGCTTTACAAATGTTGGATTTTGAGGGTTTTTCACGAATTTTTTAGCGATATTTGCACACAAAAAAAATTTTGAGCTTTCCCACACCCCCCTGGGGACAGCTTACGCCCCCTAGAGGGGGCGCGCGCTCCATTTTGGAAGCATCATAGAACACCAAAAACACAAAAATCCCACAGATGACGTATAATAAGACTGTCATCGACAAACATCTGTCGCGATTTATAGGAGGTTAAGCCTTTGGTTACAGAAAAAATATTATGAAATCAAATATTTCATCATTTTTCTCATCTGTCTTCAATTCTGATTGCCTCAATTTGTTGTTAAAATATTATTTCAACCTGTCAAATTGATCTCCTGCCTAAGTCAAGGTTTATTAAAATTTTAAGGTGAATGAGTATTTTTACGTTTTAAACGTCCAAGACTCGTTCTCGAAAAGTGGGTTCTAAACGAACTTATCTACTGGAACATTTGTCGCGGAATCTGAATGTTGTTTTCAGTTGTTTCCAGGAAAGAGAAGAAAGCAAACAAGATAGAGAACTACCGAGAGACCGATAAGAACAATGCGGATTCAGACGTAACGCAGCTCGCGGACGAACTCCACGTGAATTCACACCACTAACTTGCGTAGTCGAAAACGTAAACAAACATTGTTGAAAAAGCAACCCAGACCCCCCGCGATCACGTTGACAAATGCACTTTGCAGAAAAGCGAAGCCCATCTGTAAGGGTTAAGCTCCACGGTTAATAATCCAGAAATTTCTCGAGTAACGAAGAGAATACTCTCGTCAACCGTAACTTCCCTCAAAGCACGAACATCCGGCGGAGTCCACATTACCACAGAAAGTGTATCGTCAAATCACGTCAATAAGGTGTCAAAAACGGGTTCAAAACGGCTAGAGCCATCCAATGTGAAGATCAAGTCGAACCAAAATTAGTCGATGCGTAGAATAAATTGTTAGCGACAAATCCCGAAATAGAACTCCTTTAAGAAGAAAAGCAGCTGAAGATCGCATCGTTTCCAGATATAATACGCTCTTCCGCCAAAACCACGAAGCATCTCGCATAACAAGTCGCCTCCTGTTTGTGTCAGTCTCTCAATTCCGAATTCAAAAAGAATAAGACGGACGAAACCTCATCCGCCCAGTACGGTCCTCCAATGAGGGAATTCCTCCGAAGGCGGAAAAAAGTCCCAGAGATCTATAAATTCGAAAGATCGAAAAGCCAAAATTTTAAAGAATCGCACACAAAATGCGCCAGAACGGTAAAAACTGAAACATAATTTGTACGTTTTTACCGTCTGAGGTTGTATTTATATTGGAATTTATTGAGAAAAAAGAAAAAGTGAATGATGAGGGAAACGAATGCATAAGACAGAACCAACTTTGTTTCCTTTTATAACCGGTTCGGCCGATGTAAGGGCAAAAACAAAGGGTGACACTGACACAAAATCCACGATCACCAAAAATGTCGCCCTATATGCCAAATGTAAGAATTTCACAAAATGAAGAGCTTGCAGGTTCTCTGGTGATAGGCGCCAGTAGTCTCATACCTCCTCTTTTTTATACCCCTTTTTAACAATGTTTAGGTGCTTTCAGGGAAATGTTGGACCCAGAATCTGCCTCTCTAGCATGAAATCCCCTCCAGAAAAGATGCCCGAAACCTGCTCGCACTCTTTTGGCAGTCCGCCCAATGTCGAAAACGTTGACTGTCCATTTCCCCTCCTGCAGTGTCAAAGTCAACGATTTAAAGCCCCGGGTTTGCGAGCATTTCTTCAAGGCTACTGCGGGAAAACGGTTTACAGTTGTATGTATACTGACGACAACGGGGGGTAAATGCTTGGACAGATGAGAACTGGTATCAGAGACAAAAGGACACTCTCAGTCTATCGTGTGACGGATTTGGACTTGAAATTTTGGTGCTTCTTATCAGAGTGCCAATGTTTTTTAAGTTCAGTTCGCTTTTGAGGAACGATCTCTGAATCCAAACTTAATCACTTAATAATTTTTCCCTGGGGTAACAAAACGTCAGAGTACATCGCCCAAAACTAAAAAACTTTCTCGATACGGACACTGCCCGAAAGGTAAGTGATGTCTATACGCATAGATCGCGCCAAAATCAATCCAAATTGTGGAACGACGGAGAGAAGAAGACGAACGATCGTCCAAAAGCGAAAAGAATAATCCCGAAAAAGAAGGCAAAAACGGTCCGTGCGTCGCAAAAAAGTGTCAAGTGATACTTTTCAGCCCCACGTCGCTCCGATCCTGAAGTTCCCATGATAGCGAGGTATCGTTTAAAAACTTAAAAACTTTTCTAGTTAAGGTCCAGTTCTATGTTAATTTTGTAAGAAACAACTTGTTTTTTTAAGTGCTACAGGGATAAGTAATCTATCAATTTACTGTATTGTAAAAATTGTAATTATATCAATAAAAGCTTTATGCATTTTTCGTTATTAAATCCATTCGTTTTCATATGGACGTCACTAAAACAATGCTTACCAATTTGCCATGAAACAAGAATTCTATTGGATCTGAATGTTGTTTTAATTGACTAACGTGAGTCCATGTGAGCACAGAAGACACGTGACAATAAAGCGATAGTTAAAATTACACAATAGAAAAGAAGAAACAAAGTAAACATTTCAGTACTATGTAATCGCATAATGTAGGATTACATAGACGCGTACCAAATCCTATGGCAACTCAATAATCAAGTGGAGAAAATAATGAACGAAAAAAATTCAATAGGAGAAAATCCTGATACAAGATATAAAATTAACATTGGGAATAAATACAAGATTTTAAACTTTTTTCATCAGTTCTATTCCTTGAGAAAGGCAACACATGTTCTTCCTTAGGAATGCTAGTGGGCAAAACACTCTGTGACAAGTTCAAAGCAGGCTAAATAGAACACATTTTCATAAATTATTTATTTTATTATTTTTTTTTTTACACATTTTATTAGATTTTCAGCTATATTTACTCAAACAAATTTCAAACAGTCGACTAATCAATTTTAATTGTGATAGTTCGATAATTCAACAAATTATACAAGCAAGAAGAACAGTTAAAGAGAGACAAACATTAAAATTGAACAATGACCCCACCCACCCATTATAGGATAACAAACAAAAAATGGAGCCAGGAATAACAACATGTAAAATAATAAGATTACAATAAAATCTAAAATTGTAATAATATGATTACAATATGAAAGTATAACACCCCATGTCTAAATGCATGAAGTTTTTTTTGTGAAATGTGAACTTAAAAGCTGACGGTTTCCAAAGCAATTGAGGACAAAAATGAGATTAACGATTGACTTGGAAATAATTTATATACTAGGATATTTATAGGAGGGGTTGTGGTTTTAATAGTATCTCAAATAGGTTGAAGTTCCAACACCAAGCATTGTATGAACCTGTGCCTGGTAACTAGAGCTGAGCTGTTGCCGATCCAGGTAACTTAGGAGCTTTGAGGCTTGTCGCCAATGGTAATAAGGCTGTGAGCTTGTTGCCATGGAACTAAGAGCTCTGAGCTTGTTGCATTGTAAACTAGAGCCCTGCAATATTACCCTTGGCAATTCATGACACTAGTTTTCTAGAACCAACCCAACTACCAATCACGTGTAGAGTACGTCTCCTCCATTGATTTCTCACAAGTTCATACCAAGTGATTATGACATCTAAAGGAGCATGAATATTACACCTATTCGGAGTGATAGACACCCAAAAAACTCCTTTTCCCCTAACACAAATAGGGGTTCAGGAACATACAAAAACAAAAAATTTAACTATGCAAAGTTTAAAAAAAAGGCAAATTTTGATGACCTCACCGCAATCTGCTCGGCTCAATCCAAAATAGTGGAAACACAGTTTAAGGGACTAGAAATTTAAAAATTTCAAGATTAAAAATTTAAAAAGCGTCCTATATGTTGAAAAGCTCTAAGAGGCAAGAAGCGACTAAAGTAACATGGATGTTCTCAGTTCCACATATTGGAAATTGAAGTCTACTACCGTAATAGCGAAAATCCATATATTTGGTATTACTAAATTAACATAAATTCTAAAGTCCATCTTCGCGTCGTCCTTTGGTATTGGCCGCATCTGGGATTGGTTCGTTAGGCGAGCATAAGAAGGGGCGGCTTATTGGCACGCGAAAGGAAGTTGAGTGCCCTGAGAATCGACGGGCGCTCTGGGGAGAGTAGGTCTGTCGGCTTAGACGCATCGTACATTCGATGTCCATGTGTTGATGAAGAGCTTTGTTTCAACGCCCGTCTGGCATCGTCAGGATATTCTCTCATCGAATGCCTGATTGAAGGAGCAATTCCAAAGTCGTGTGGACTTCGGGGGACGTCGCAGCAGGTTTCCCCATTCTTGAAACGGCTTTTTCTGGCCGCCTACGTGGTTGTCCTGTTCACCTCGGGCCAAAAATGGACTAAAAGCGAAGGAACCAACACGTTGGCAAGTCGACCGATGGGCAGCTAAGCTTTCAGAATATGCTGGTCGCAAACCCAATTTCTCGTCTATATAGCCATATCAGCCTACAAAGCAATTATTTGTCATACCTTACTAAAAACATAAGAATCAATCAAAAAATTTCAGCCAGAAAGTCACATCCAAGTCACCCCCAATCCCACGGAGGATGGGGGAGGGCTCCTTTTGGTGTAACGAGACACAGTAAAAGCAGGCAAAGTTTACATCTGAAGCTTACACTAATAAATAACAACCCTAGCTACTCTTAGCGTACACGATTACTCACGCCGTAGCCTAGTCTGGCGACTGATCTTTTCTTTTCATTCTAAAAAATTAACGAAACATCAAGGAAAACTAAAATTATCTTTTAAAACAAATACCGCGAGACGATTCAGACAGCTACGAACTGGGGATAAAGACGAGAAGGTTGCTCAGGCGGGTCTTCGGGCTCAAGATTTTGGCCCTTTGTCCAAAACACCTCGGCGATGGCAGCAGCGTTCTCGAGACCCTTGCTTTGATAAGATTAGGAGCCCTTTCTGCAACGTGATTCACATCTCGTAAATCGCTCCGAGTTGTCTTTACACACGAAAATGACTTTGCTCCAAACTTTTCGCTGCATGAAACAGACACGCGAATCGGCTAAGGACAAAAGCGGGCATCTCCACATTTTCGTCACCGCAATTTGATAGTTTAAAAGGGATACGATCTGTTTTGCCGGTATGAGCGTCTGAAGCTTTCAGGTTGGCCAAACTCCCTACATTGCTCGTATGACCTTGCCCAATCTAAAAACAGGTCGCTGAGAAAAGCAAACCAGAATTACACAAAAACGGATGAAGATTATCCACATCCGAACTCACCAGCATTTCAGAATATTCATCCAGACCAGCGACGGTTCAGAATCAGGCTCTATCAAAAGACTTCAGCAAAGGTACGTCTTATACACAAAACAACTAGAAAGAAAGGAAAACATCCAAGTAAAAACGACCAAAAGTTAAATACCGTGGAAATCACCTTGTCTCGGCGTTT